>SJYO01050590.1:53520622-53746813 GCA_006410555.1 Capra ibex
CTCCGGTTCTTCCTCGGTCTTGTCCGGGGGGGGGGGGGGGGCGGCGGCCCACGTGGTGCACCACCCCAGGAGTCCCACGGGTCCACCGGCCAGTGACGGGTGACTCCGGCTCTGTTCCGGACAGGCCGGGACCCAGACCCGCACCCCGCCCGCAGAGAGGAACCGCCCCGGCGTCACTGGTCCCGTCCACTCTACCCCTCCCGGGGCCCCCGAGCCTCCGGTCGTAAGATCAGAACACGATACCAATCCGAGTCCTGTCTGCCGCTTTGTGTCTGCGAGCGTTCGATCTTCGGATGATAAGGCAGGAGGCCCCAGGACCCCTGCGTGGGCGGTCGGTCCCACGAAGCTGCTCCGGCCGTAGTCCGTGGGTCCTCAGGTCGGGGGCCTCCACTCCGCCCGACGCGGTCCTGCGGCAGGCGGGCCGCCCCGCTCGTGTCCCGGCAGAGCCGCACGTGGGGCTGGCGGCCGATCGAGTCGGCGTCCATCCTCCCCTGTCTCATCAACTTCTCGTCTTTCAGGTAAAACATCTCCGGCTTCTCCGCGGCGACCATCTTCCCCGACTACAGCGCCTTCTCCGCGAGCCGGGCCAGCGCGCGCCGCCGGGCCCGGGGGCCCCCGCCGAGGCCCTTCGCGTCCGGCCCGCGCGGGCGCTCCGGGTCGTGCTTCCGGCGCAGGAGCCGGTCGCAGAGCTTGAACGGGTGGTGCAGCATCGCGTCCGACGTGCCCACCGTCTCGCGCACCCGCGCGAGGGTCACGAGCAAGTCCCCGGGCAGCGCCGCGCACGCGCCCAGGTCGTCCATCCGGTCCTTGAGCCGCTTCGCGTGCAGCACCGGCGCCCGGTCGCGCAGACCCGAGCCCGCGCCAGCGTCCGCGGCGTGCTACAGCCACGGCTTCGCCGCGACCTTCCGCCGCGGGGTCCCGGCGACGTCGAACAACGCCATCCGGCTCCGGTCCGCGAGCTTCCCGAGCGCGTGCTTCTCCTTCCGGTCCATCCACGCGTCTGCGGCCAACTGGAGCCGGCCCGACTTCAGTCGGTCGCTCCCGTCCGCCGGCCCGCGCACGCGCAGCCCGCGCCCCTACCGCGCGCCCAGGGGCCCCGGTGCCGGCGAGTCGCGGTCGTCGTGCGCGAAGGTCAACCACGTCCGGTGGAACCCGTGCATCGTCATCTCGTCCGGCGCGCGCAGCAGGTGGTCGTGCACGGCGTCCAGGAGCCCGGCGTCGTCTGCGACGGCGGCCCACACCGCCGGCGTCCGCGCCGCGTCGTCGAGAGCGGCGACGGCCACGTGGAGCCGGTTCCGCCTCGCGCCCGGGACGCCCCGGTCCCGGTGGCTCCCTCGGGCCCACTCGCCGGCACTCGGGCGGGGCCGGCTCCCCGCCCCTCCTACGCCGACTAGCGCGCGTCCAGGAGTGACGGCGGGGGTGCGGGTGGCGGGGCGGGGCGGGGCGGGGCGGGGTCCCTCCCCAGAGGCGGATGTGGTCCGGGGAGGGTAGTCGTGGCGTTCCCGTCTCCAGGTCCACTCCGAGGACGGCGACTACCTCGTCCCGGGCTCGACCGTCCACGAGTCATCACGACTCCCGCGGAAGTCCCCGCACACACTCGACCCGGACACCCGAGTCGCCCGCGTGTGACCCTTGTCGTATGCCGGGGAGTCCGGACCCCCACCCCCCGCCGTACGGGCCGGGCAGCGGGGCAGGGTCGCCGTGACTCGGACCCCGAAGGGAAGCGCAGGGAGGACGACACCCACCGTGTGTCGGATGACGAGTAGTACAGGGGGTGCGCCTCGCGACGTCGTGTCTCGGGCCGCATCAGGTGTGGAGCTGCGGGGGTCCAGAGAGGCGGTGTCGGGCCGGAAGCGAGGGACCGGTCTCGGCCTCCGCCGGCGTCGGGGGCCTGTCGTCCGGGTGCGCCCGAGGCCGGCGACGCCGACCTCCGTCGTACCCCTCCCCAGGCGGATGGACCAGGTCCAGCACCTCGCAGACGTTCCCCGAGGAGGAGGAGGGCGGTTTGGTCGATCACGGGTGCCGCAACGAGACCTTGTGACCCCCGTTCCCTCTCCGCAAGCGGCACCGTGGTGTGACCGACACCGGGATCCCCGAACCGGCTGAGCGGACCCGTGTGACGTAGGTGGCGACCCGGAGTCACGGGGGTGCAGGGCGGACGGAGCCCCCAGTGACTGTCTGCTCCAGGGACAGTGGTCCCGTCCCTCGAACGGGACGTCTCGACGTCCCCCGAACCCGCCCTCGTCTGTTACCCTTTTCCCCTTTGGTGGCGGGAGATCCTTCCGGGGCTGGTGGGTCGTGGTGAACGGAGGTGGAGTGTGGGGCGGAGACGGTCGGTGCAGGTACGTCGGACTCCCACTCCCGGGTCACCCCTCCGGCCCGGTCGGAGAGGGGAGGGACCCCCCGTCCGTCGCCGACCCCGACCGCTGTCGTCCCCGGCCACCGTCGCCCCCAGCGTGGCGGTTCGACGGCCGAGACCACCGTCGTGTCCACTGGTCCAGTTCACCGGCGACCCCTGCGGACGGCCCCGCAGAGGGGGAGGACGACCCCACACAGGGCGGAGGGTCATGTAAGTCCCAAGTGACCGTCGTAGGTCCACACCCCTGCGAGAGATAGAGTCGCGGCATAGGGAGTCAGAAGGGGTTTGACGGTGTCGGAGCATAAACAGAATCTATACTAAGATGAATGGTTATTCTACATTGTCCAAAATTACGGAAATTTTTATAGTGGGTTTAACAGTTCAGAAACCAATCTGACTAGTTCTTTTTTTCTTACTTCTCAGCTTAATGTTTTTTCATCTTTACTTTCTCCACTACAATCATGACCTGGAATATCTTTCTCCCGAAGGGGCCGCCGAGTCTGCCATTTCTTAGATGTCAACTCCTCTAGGTCCAAACTACCAACCTAGCCCTTCCAGGGGACCTGTTACTTACCGTCGGGTGAGGTCATAAGAACGGACCTCTTAGGGTACCTGTCCCCTCGGACCGCCCGATGTAGGTACCCCAGTGTTTGTCAGCCTATGCTGACTCGCGGATTGTCAAACTGAAAGTATTTTTGTTGTATCGATTCTCGTGAAATACACTGACTCCACGCATGTAAATTTACGCAAGTTACCGACAATTATTACATAACTTAAGTATTCTTATACCTTATAAGTGTTCTTATAGAAATTATTAAGTCTTAGTGCAATCCTTTATTATTTAAGTATTCTTTTTCCTTCGAAAGTTACTAGGAACCGAAAGTTGTTTTACTCCTCAGAATTTTACGACGGTCCTAAGTTCTCAAAAGGACTTCTGTTTAGAAACCGTTTGTTCGTTTGAACTTGTCAAACCACTTGACGACACAACCGTCTGACTGGTGTCCGTCACCAAGGGTTTGAACTCGCACGTGCCCCGGACGACTTTGCGCCCACCGGACCGGGTGCAGGTCTCCAAGACCGGGGGACCCACCCCGGGCACGAGACGTACGACTGTCAGGTCCGACGACTCCGGACCCTCGGGGGACTCGTGGCGACTCGTGACGGACCCCCTGAACCAATTTCCTTCTTCAGTCACTCTCCGTCTGGTCGGAACGGCCCGGACGTCTGGGGAGGGCACACGTGGAGACCGTCGGGTTCCCGGGGACGGGTGAGGTCACAGGGGTCTTATTCCCGACCCGAGCCGACACTGGTTCCGAAAACCTCCCCACTCCGGGTGTCCCGGACGGACACAGGAGCCCTAGTAGTCACTGGGCGTTCTGTTCGGTGGGAGGAGACCGGCGGGCGACCGTCCCTCCGGGGTCCTGGACGACCGGGGTGCGATCGGCCCGCGGGGGTGTCGGGACCCTCCTCCCGAGACGGAGTGGAGAAAGGCCACTCCAATCTCCGGGACTCACCCCTGCCCCGTTCCGACCACGGGGGGCCCCCCCGTCCGTCTCGTTGTTTGGTCCGGCGGAGATGGGCTCCGGGTGCCGAGTCTTCGTGGGTCGGATAACCTTCGTCGTCGAGAACCCACCTCGGAGAGGAAAGGGTGGGTCTGACTTCGGGCTCCCTTTCGCCCAGGGTGTGGTCGGGGGTTCTCGGCCCCGTCACTAATACCCCGACCCGGCGGGGGAGGGCCGAGGTGGGAAGTCGCGTCCTCGTCTTGGGACTAGGCCACCCGCCCGTCCGGCCGCACCTCCTCCTACTTTCCAGGAACCCAGGTCGGGGGGGTTGGGGGGGTGTCGCCCTCCGGCCCCGAGACTCCCATCCCGTCAGGGGTTTCCCGGGGTACCCCAAAGGACGTCGGAGGACGGGGAGCGGGGTCAGGGGGCGGACACAGGAGCCGGGGGCTTAGGGAGGGGCTCGGAGGTCCAGGATCCGGAGGGTCGTCTCCCGGTCCCTCGTCTGACCCGGTCGGGTCCCGTCGGTGAACCCGTTTTGGTGTTCGCCCGAGACGAAACTGTTTCCTTTGTTTTTATCGTCCTCCAATCTCTCTCTCCCTCTCTCTCCTCCGCTCCTCCTCCCTCCCTGACTCACCACAGTCTCTGTCTCGAAGGGGCCTCCCGTCCCTACCTCCAACCCTCTTCCCCTTTGTCTGTGCGTCCCTTTCGTCAGACCTCATCAAGTCTCGTTTGGTCGACCCACACTTCCCGACCGTCCGACTCCCTCCTCGACGGGCGTTAGACCCCCACGGGTCACCCGGTCGGGTCCGGAGGGTCCGGGCGACGTGTACCCGACCGTACAGGGCCCGTCGTGGCCTCACCGGCCCTCTGACCCCTCGTCCGTCCTTGCGTGCCGCGGGGACGAGACGAGTGACTGTGGCGCGGGGGTCCCCAGCCTTGATGACAAGAGGGTAAACTGTCTGCCCTTTTGACTCCGAGTTTCTCCGTTTCTTTGTACAACTCCGGAGGGTCGTTCGTTCCCCGGTCCTCGCCGAACCGCGGTCCGGGACCACTCTCGTACAGGAACCAACGACTCCGGAGGACCTCGGTGACACGGGCGTGTGGTGGGACGGGGCGGGAGTGTCGTGGTCCCCGACCCCCGTCGTACGGGGTACCCGTCGGTTTTCGTTCGGGTGGGATTCCTGTCCGGGCCGCGTCGGCGTGACCCGAGGAGCCCCGACCGGGACGCCCTGCGACACGACCCGCTGGGGGTCGGACCCCTCGTCTCCAATGGTGTGTCAAAAGACCAATTATTCAAGGTCGGTCCGGTCACAGCGTTCTCGTCCGGAAGGCTCGTCGTACCGGGCCGGCCCAGTCGGGGCGAGGCGACTGGACGTCCGGGAGGTCCCCAGTTCGGGAAGTCTTCCTTTTTTAGTTAAGACGGAAAAAGAGAACCTTCTCAACACTGGAGAGGTGGGACTCGAGGCGTCGGGGGCCGTGTCTCGGGACTAACCCACCTAACGAGACGCGGCCTGCCAGTCTGAAGTGAGGGCGGAGCCCGTGGTCCTCGACCGTCTCGGGTCCGGTACCGGAGGACGACCGGCGGTCACTCAGGGCGAGGGAGGTCCCGGACGGGCCCGGGGGGCGGGGGAACGAGTCGTGGTCGGAGTGACGGCAGGACGGCGAGACGCTTGTGGCCACGGGAGACGGACCCGACGAAGAGGTCTTTGGAGAGGAGAAGGCCCGATTCTGAAGAACAAACCGAGAGTTGAGTTTGTAGGGAGGTCTTTCCCCCGGAGAGGTCACCGGTCTGACGACAATCAAATAAGTGCCGTGAGCAACGATGACTCTGGTAAACTAAGGACACCGTCCACAGACACACGGGGTCCCCCTCAGCCGAGTCGCTCCTCCCTGGCGGGACAAAGGGACATTGGGGCCCCGGGGCGGACCGTAGGCCCGATGACAAGTCAGCGAGTCAGCACAGGCTGGGAAACACTGGGGTACCTGACGTCGTGTGGTCCGAAGGGACAGGAAGTGGTAGAGGGTCGCAAACGAGTTTGAAGACAGGTAACTCAGTTACTACGGCAGGTTGGTAGAGTAGGAGACAGCAGGGGAAGAGGAGGGTGGAAGTTAGAAAGGATCGTAGTCCCAGAAGAGGTCACTCAACCATCATAATGTCTGACTATCGGGAAGACCCGGTGCACCTCTCGTGGGGTTAAGAATCGGACGGTGTGTTCCGGTGAGTACTCACCTGGAGTTGGACGGAAGGAAGGACCGGAGGTGGCGAGGAGTACACGTGTGTGTGCACGTGTGTGTGTGAGTGTGGGCCTTTTCCGTTCCAGTCCTGTCCGGACCCGCGGAGGTCTGGAGGCCCCGGAGACGTCGGGCGTCCAGTCGCCGGGTGCCGGGGAGTCGGAGACCTCACTCAGTTCAGCGTCGTGTACGACCTCGTCCGTGAGGCGTGCCGACCGTGTTGCCCGCCGGACAAAGGGTGTGGGCTGGGACTCCTCCCACGAGGCCTGCTCAGGAAGGACCACGTTTCACGCCACGGTTCTCCCTGGGTGGACCTGGCCTCGCAGGGTGGGCGCCGACACCTGTGACCCCTCCCCCCTCGAAGGTCCGCGCTTCACCCCGGTCCGCTTCCTCCGTTTTCTGGGCCCACCGGATTACGGGAGGAGCCGGGTGGCGAGTGGACCAGGGACCTGTCTCCGACCCTCGAGGCCTGGCAGGGGGAGGGCCGGAACCCTCTGGCGTAGCGCTCGGGAGCGCTCCTGGGCCCTGCGCCCGCGTCGAAACTCAGAAAGACTCGCGGGGGAGGGGCGCGGACGGGTCACGGGATCGGGCTCTCCTCTGGTTTCCACGGGGGTGGGCCAGCGCATGGCGGAGGGGGGTGGGCGGCGCCGTCCGTGAGTGGGCCCGCGTCCCGCGCCCCGCGCCGCGGGTCCTCGTCCTCGCGCCGCGGGTCTGTGCGCCGGCGGTCGCGAGCGGCGGCGGTCGTCGCGGAGCGGTACGAACGGGCCTCGCGCGGCGCGAGCCGGCCCGGGTTGCCTCGGGCGCGACCTCACCCTGGGCCCCGCGCTGGAGGCAGGGCGGGGACCTGGGCGGGTGCCCGAGAACGAGTCTGGCTTGGGCTTTGGGTCCCGGCGGGTCCTAGGCGCGTGGTCCCGGCGCGAACCTAGGCCTGGGCCCTGGGAGGGCCGCCGCACATGTGGTGAGGTGGGGGCTTCGCGCCCCTACGTTCCCGACACGACAGACCCCCGGCCGGCCCTGCCCCCACCCCCCCACCTGATCAGGTCAGACGGGCCGGGGATGAGGCAGGTCGCCCCGTCACTCGTCGGCGGGTCCCGCGCTTCCCACCTCTGGCCGCCTCTTCGGGACAGCGGCAGCGCCCAAGCGCGCGAAGGAAGGCGAGCGGGCCCGCGGGAGGAGGCGACTGTGGCTCGTCGGAGTAGTGTCAGCCAGCCCCGTAGGCCACGGGGGAAACGAGAAAACGACGCACTTCGGCGGTCATGCTCTGGGAGCGACTGCGGGGGTCGGGGTCCTAGTCCGGTTCTCCCGGAGAGGGTGTGGCCTCGGGTGGGAAGTCGGAACGAGAGGCGGCCCCAGAGGTCCAAGACCGAACGTCCTCCGTCGGTCTGGCCCCCGCTCCGACTCTGCCCCCAGAGGAAGGCGGAGACCTGTAGTCCTGAGGACAAGAAACGGAGGAGGGGTGTTGACGACGTCTGGGGTTCCCTCGTGAGTCGAGCGCCCTGAGGACTCGCGTCCGACCACTCTCACCTAGGGCGGAACACGTGAACACGTCGTGGGGTCCCCCGACCCTCTGTGAGGTCTGGGGTCCGAGGTCGACGGGTGTCGCACACGTCTAGACCCACACACACGCACTTGGTTGGGACTCGTCGCACTCACACACCCTTTCCCCACGCAGAGTTGACGAAGGTCGGGACGGCCGAAGACGAATGGACGACACACGCCAGTCCTCTCGACGGATTGGGAGACGCGGGTCGAGGGAGCGCGTCACCCTAGCGTGATCCCGGGTGAAGTGGCACGCCACCCTTGGCTTGCTCTGGGTCGTCTGCAAGCCGTACCGTGGACCGTGAGTCGGTCACGGCCGACGCCTGAGCTGGGACCACTAATTATGCAATAATGACAATCACAGACCGTCCACCGAGACCGAAGACAATCCCACCCCTGTATTTTTAAGGAAGGACAATGCACGTTTAGATAAATTTCCTGTTATAATTCATTTATTGCCAAGACGACGGAATTTCTGTCCCGAGGTTTAAGATAGGACCCAGAGTTTCTCGTCTCCCCGTTCTTTGTCGGGTCCTGTTTCGTCCTCGCGGCACAACTGAAAGGGCTCCGGGCCCTGTCTCCCGGAACCCCTCACAGGTCGAGTGGAGTCTTATCGGACTTCCGTCCCGACGACGACGGGACCCGGACCCTGGGTCTAAGGCCCAGTAGGTGAACGGCTCGACCAAGGCTTGGAGGGGATGGTAGACGCACTCCTGGACCCAAGAGACGTCAGGGTCGGCGTCCGTGGGAATCCGTCCGCAGGACCAGGGACACGACGGTGGACCACCGGTGCAGATCTTGTTGTAGAGACGGGCGGGTCAGGTCCTTGCAGGTCCTCCGGGGGTCCCGCCGTCACCCAGAACCCCACCTTCCCGGGTGTACGGGTCCCGACCCCGCCCGTGCCCTCTTCCTCGCTCGCCCGTGCTGGCAACGTCGATCAGTCACCGACACTTCCGCTGTCCCCGCGTGTCCCTCCGCGGGCCACGGCTCTACTCGGGCGTCATCTGTCGGTAGCCCTTCTGGGGCTTCCGTCTTCGGCCTCTCCGTCTGTCCCGCAGGGACGAGGGTCGGACAGCACCGGTGCGACCCCGAGGGCCCCCTGGTGCCGCCCGTCCCTCCCCCGGGCCTCCCTCCGACACGTGCCAGTCCTCGGCCCACCGGAGCCCCACGTCCGAGACACAACTTTCACCTGCCTAGTCGCCAGTCCCACGCGTCTCTTCCGGGGGTCCGTCCTCTCACCTTCGCCCCTCCTTCCCTGCGTCCCCGCCCCGACTACCGGGGCCCGTGCTCGAGAACGGACCGTCTCTGCCCCCGGGTCGCACCGGACCCACTGCCACGGTCCGCCCGTCCCGACCCGAGAGCCACGGCCAGCGCTCCCCGTTCCTTATCTCCGACCGGGCCTGCCCACACCCGGACCCTCTCTTAGGTCACGCCCGTGAGCTATGGCTTCTCCTGCCTGGAGTAGGTCGCGGTCCCGGTCCCCGAGTCCGGGCCCTCCGTGCGACTCCCGGACGCCGGAACGAACCGCGGACAGTGAAGGCGCAAAAAACGAACGAGACAGGCACCTCGTGTCACGCTTTCGGGGTCTCAGGAGACCCGGTTGCAGCTCCGGCTGCCGTCGAGGTGATCTGATCGACACCGGCACCCGTCCGGGGCGTGGGGCGCCTCGAGCTGGACGTGGGGGTGTGCTACCTGTGACTCGGGGCGTCCGACCGACGCCCCCGTCCCACAAGTCGACTGCGGCCACAGGGGCCCGCGTTTGTCGCCCTCCGCGGTCGGAGGACGTCTGCGCGGTCCGCACCCGCGAGTGTGCGACACACACGCAACCCTGCCGCGGGTTCCGGCACCCGACCAGCCGTCGGCTCGACCCAGGTGTGGGTCCCGACGACGGGTGGGAGATGGACCCCGGTGGCCCCGAGATCCCGTACAGAAGGGTCGAGACACTCACCGGGACCCGGGGTAGGCCTCGACCTCCCTCGATTGCCCGTGGGGGAGGGGGTCTCCACCGCTGTCCCAGAGGACTCTCGGCCCCTCCGGACGTGGGGTTCCCCGTTGTGACGGTGGCGGACCTGAGGCCGGTCGTACAGTGAGTGGTCCACCCTTCCTCCCTTTACCCCGCCGGCGTGAGCCATGGGGCCAGTGCCCGGGGGGAGTGACCGTGTGTAGCGGGGTCTACTACTCCGACGGGGGGCTCTGGCACCCCGTCTGGGTTGGGTCTCTGGGGAGAGGGGTACCGTACAGGGTCTTTTGAGGGGCGCCCGGTCGTGGGGCGCCTCCCCTGTGTGTATGGGAGGGGGCCGTAGGGGCCGAGCTTCGGACGGAGCGGGTCCTGGGACGGGAGGCCAGTCGCGACGGGACTGGGGCTGGGAGCGGGACCGCGCCCCGGGTCTCTCCCGGCCTTCCCCACCCGGGCGCCGGGCTCCCAGGGCGGGGTGGCCTGTCCTGCGGGCCAGAGAGGCGCCGGGCTCGTGTGTCGCCGGGAGACGGGGTCGGAGGCGGTCGGTACACGTCGGAGGTTCGCGATACGAGACCGGACGGGGACGCTGGGGAGGGCCTCTTGGCCCCGGCCGCCCGGCCCCACGGGGTGCGGGGTCAGTCCTGGGGACCGGAGTCGGGGGCACTCCTCGTCCACTCTCCGACCCGGGGGGCGGGGCGTCCTGACCAACGGGAGACCCTCCAAGCCCTCCCGAAACGGGTGGTCGACGACGGACGGTCGGACCGGGACCCCCGTGGGTGACTCCGGACCGTACGACGTCAGGGGGTACAGTCGGAGGTAGCGTGGGTGGAGGGAGGAGGGCCGACGGGCCCCCCACAGCCGGAGACCGGGGGTGACTGGCTCCCAGGGACTCCGAGATCCAGTGCCCACCCGCGGTAGTGGAGTTGGAACCCGGGGGTCCCGGGTCCTCCGGACGACGGGCGAGGAGGGACCTCGTGGGTGACCGGACCCCTGGCCCCTCCTTACCCATCCACCTAGGGACGTGGAGGAGGAAGGGCGACCACAAACGAGAAACTGGGCCAGAAACTGTGGCTCGAGGATTTAGCCGAAGTCAAGGGACCCACCACCCCCGAGGACCGCCCCGACCAGTGGCCCATGTCTGGGACTAATGTGCGACCAGGAAAGCCGGGGTGGGCGTCGGAGGGCTCTCCCCACCTCCGGTCCCTTGGTCCCTTACCCAGGAACGTTCCGGCGAGGGGTCCCAGCCTGGCAGGCCCAGGCACTTTGCCTCGCCCACGACCCCACCCCCGTGTGGACCCTCGAGGGGGGCTGGGACCCAAGGACGGGTAGTCGAGTGGGAAACAGTGTAGGAAAGTTATGTTTTTGGTGCCCCTCTCACAGGACTCGAGATCCCCGCCGCGATTGTCTGATGTTTGGGCTCCCCGACCCTGGGGGTCAAGAGTTACCAACAAGTGCTCGTGGCTACTGCTGACCCCACACACTAGCTCCCGACTTCACTCCCACAGAGCACCCGGGCTTGGCAGTCGGACACCGGCCCCAGACCCCCCTGAGACCAGCTGTCACGGGGTCGCCCTGGCCTGGCTTGCCTCCCGGCGGTCACCCCACTCCCCTCTCCTCCCGGGACCTCCTTTGTGTGTAAGTCAGGGGTCCCCCTTACGGACGCCCTCCTGGGGACCCCGAGAGGACCTGGTAGGGTTTGGACCGTGCCGCAGGAGCCGGTGTTGGTAGTGCGAAAGGACCCCGGCGAAAAGACGAAGTAAATTTACCGGGAAACTTAAGTTGTAGTCGGAAATCTCCATCAATATTCTCTGTGCGTTCAGCGCGCGATACTGTAAGACGCCAAGCACCGCAGAGGAAGGTCTGTGTACGACCACGCGCCTTCCACACACGCAGGAAGAACTTAGAGATTCACCCTCGACAGGCGTGTCCGACCAGAAGTAGTCACACCCCGACACCAACCTCGAGTACCAAACCTACTTGCCTTTGTGCGAGGGGAGAATCAAGAGACCTCTCACGATCAACAACTCAACGAGTCAGCACAGGCTGAGAAACGCTACCTGTGTGGTCCGGAGGGACAGGTAGTGGTTGAGGGCCTGAAATGAGTTTGAGTACAGGTAACTCGACCGCTACGGCAGGTCGGTAGAGTAGGAGACAGCAGGGGAAGAGGAGTGCGGACGTTAGAACGGGTCACAGTCCCAGAAGGGGGCCCTGACTCCAGAGGCGTAGTCCCCGGATTCATGATCTCGAAGACATTCATCTGACGACGAGTGGACGTCTCACACGAGCCGACACCACGCCTCCCCCTAAGGAGAGTGTAGGCAATCTTAGCAGGGACCGTAGGGGGCGGGGGTACGTCGACGAGAACCACTGGAGAGGGGATTGGTGTGGGGTGGGAGTCCCCCGACACACCCTCGAGTGTGGGGTCCAGGCTTCTGGAGGGTGGTGACGTCTCTATGGCGGGAGTCGAAGACCTCTCGTCCCGGGTCACCCCGAGTGAAGACCCAGAAGTCACTGCGGTCTCAGCAGACGACTCACTTACTTGTCCTCACACACGACTTGGTCGTGGGACTTTCTCGGGTCACCCGTCTTCTTTGCATCTTTCCGAAGAACCTCCTCGACCAGAACCACGGTCCCCGTTCCAAGGGTCTGACCCCTTAGACTCGCCCTCCGATAAGACCTCCAGTACTCACTGGTATACCTCTGCCAGGACCCGTCTCGTTTGACCCCACCTGCTCGGGACACATCCGGGTTCGACCCACTCCTGGACCCTTCGGTCCGGGCCGGACCAGTGTCTCTCCGACTTACGGTGGGGACCCGTGACACAGCCCGTCCCGATCGGACGACACACCCGACGACGGGCCGGGCGACGGGTGTCTCTCGCTCCGGGCGCACCTCGACCCCCCTGTCTGCGGGACGTACCTTCGACATTCGCACCTCTACCAGCAAGGCCGGCGACCGGGACCCGTCGCGGACGCACGGCCCACGACGGGCGCAGGTGAGCCGGCCCAGGGCTCAGTCGGGACCCTCCACCACGGAGGACGAGCAGAAGACTTTCTCCTCCACGTCAAGTCTCCCCACACACACGCCCAGCCCCTGGGCGTCCCTGTCTGACCCCACGTCCCCAGACCCGGGGCTCCGTGTCAGAGACCTCTCCGAGGGGGCGGGGCGGTCCTTCTCGGACTGAGTGTCAGACCTGGACCGCCCAGACCGGAGTGAAGCCGGGCCAAGACCACTCCTGGGGTACCCCGGCCCGAGGTCCCCACACCCCCGAGTCTGTCCGGGTCGGATAGTCTAGCAATCCTTTACTCCGTCTTCTTCGGTCGCCGGCCGCCCTACACGAGCCCGGGTACATCATTCTAGTTCGGGGGGTGGTCCCTCCCACGGACACACGGACACTGCACAACGAAAACTTTGAGGAGACAGTTACAAACAAAAGCGAACGTTCGAGACTAATATCCGACAAGTGACTAAATTTTTCTTTGTGCGGCAGAGACACAGTACTCGGTCTGTACCGGAACTTCCCGAACTGGAGGTCGAGTACGACCCGGGGCGGACGGGAACTCGGACTCGGACGTCAAAGGACGGCGAACGGGAGGGCACGGGGGGCACGGGGGGCACGGGGAGGGCGGGGCAGTGGGGCAGCGACGCACATCGAACGTGTAAGGAGGAGCCCCGGGAGGAGGCACGGGGGACACGGGGGGTACGGGGTAGCACGGCAGCGGGGTAGCGACGCACATCGAACGTGCGAGGAGGAACCCCGGGAGGACAGCACGCACCGAGGGAGGGACCTCGCGACCCGGTCGTCACCGAGGCCCTTGTCCGGTCTTCGACCTGAGTCTCTGTGACGCCACCCGGGTGGGCTCGGGTGGGCTCCGCGGGCTGGGGGCCCACTCGGACCCTCTGGGGCGCCCGTCTAAGGGTCGGTGGAAAACGCTCCCTCTGTACGTGCAAAGACTAGCGAAAAGGGGTCTCTCGTCCTTGGTACACGAAAATAGGGTGCAACTTCAGTGGGTCCCTGAGCGGTCCGTTTGGAAAGCTCAAGGGGAGTGAGGACTCGACCCCAAAGGAGCGACGGGAAGAGTGGGAGCTGAAGAAGGTCTCAGTAGAAAGGGGGTGGGAAGGGTGCGTGGGGAGCCGGGGGTCCCCGTTCGAACTACACACCACGACCTGAAGCCCGCGTGTCCCGTCCGACAGGGGTGGGGCCCGGAGACAGGAGTCGGGGCGCCCGTGGACCGAGACCGGCCGGACCGACAGACAGAGACCCCTCCGGGAGACGGGACGGGTGCTCGACCACGGAGCCCCGGAGTCCGAGGAGAGGACAGCGGAGGTGGTGGGAGACCAGTCTCAGAGCAGGCTCCGAGCTCGAGGGACGGGGGAGCCATCTACACAAGCTACTTATGCAAGTGTGGTCGAGGAATAGCGTGAGGGATTTCCTCAAACACCACGTCCCAACCGACCAACTTACGTACCGGAGTCACAGGTAGGGACTGTGGGCCCACAGTGGGGTGAGGGGGCGGACGTCCGGAGACGGCCCATGACCCTCCCTCTCTCGTCCCCTCCCCCCAGACCGCCCTGGGGACGGGAGGAACTCGGGTCTCCTCTGATTCTTCGTTCCCTTGTTTGGGTGAGACCTCGTACACCTCTGCGAGTCGGGCCCCTCCCCGGGGGTCCCTTCCGTTCGTCGTGGAGGGTGACATCGGGTCCGGTGTCCGGTACAGGGAGAGACCGGGGACGACCCCGAGTTCGTCGGACCACGGGCCACTCGTGTGTCTGCCTCCCTGACCTTCCGCCGGTTGTCTCTCGACCTCCCGTTAGTCCCTTCCGAAGGACGTCCTCCACTGTCCCCTTACCGGACCCCACGCTCGACCCGTCAGAGCCCCGACCCGGGACCCGGAGGACTCACCTCGTCCCCGTGTAGACCTCCCGTCTCGAGCCGGACCTCGGACGTATGGGACGGCGGGAGTGGCGAGGGGGGGCGTGGCGGGACGGTCGACCGCGACTTCTTGCGGGAGGCGATGAAGGGGGGCCTGCAGGTCCTCCACGACCGGGGGCTCAAGCGGGTCCTCGACGCCGAGATGCCGGTGTAGATGTACATGGCGAAGACGGGGCTGGACCTCTACTCCACTCACGGCGCCCGACCCGGACAGGGGGACGTCGTGTCTGGAACGACACCTCACACGGAGGAGGTCCGACGCCGGACAGGCCACCACACCTCCCCGACCGGGTCTCGTGGAGGACGACCACCGTCGAGGTTCCCCACCGAGGAAGACCACTACGGTCCCGACCGGCAGGTGTGGCCGTCCCGGTCCCCGGCCCGGCGCTGCTCCGCCCTGGGCTGTAAGGTCCGCGGACGGGGAGCTGACCGGACCGTCGATCTGGGGAACGTCCCGGATGGGCCACCTCGTTATAGGGACGGCCTGCTCCCGCCGACGTCGGTAGTACGAGTACTAGTACTTGTTGGACCTGGGTCGGCACCGTGTCCATTGTCGGGCCCGCACGCCCGCCCCAGCCGTAACCCTCCAGCCGCACGCTCTGTGTGGGTCGAGTGAGTGCCGTTCGCAAGACGAACCTCCGTCACCGCCTAAGCCCCACACGCGTTCAGCGAGTCAGCACAGGTTGAGAAACGCTGGGTACCTGATATGTCAGAGGTCCGGTCTCGTGACCTCACCCATCGGAAAAGGAAGAGGTCCCCTAGAAAGGCTGGGTCCTTAGCTCGGACCCAGAGGACGTAACGTCCGTCTAAGAAATGGTCGACTCGATACTCCCTTCGGGGCTCCCTTCGACGTTTCGGTCTCGCCCCTCCCGAGGAGCGCACAGGGCCCGCGGAGCGGCAGAGGGCCCGCGGGGAGAAACCAGCAATGCTGTCGTAGTCGTGGTGCTGTGGTCGGAACCGCAGTCTTCCACAGTGACATGCAGGCTACGCACGCACGAATCAGCGAGTCAGCATAGACTGAGAGACGCTGGGGGACCTGACGTCGGGCGGTCCGAGGAGACAGGGACTTTAAGAGGTCCGGTCTTGTGCCCTCACCCATCGGTGCACTCTTGACCTTCCCTTGTCTGACTTGCGACACCAACCGACGTCATGTAAGCTTTGTGGTGCTGCACATTAGTCATATTTTCGTTCCACAGAACATCGCAAGAAAGGGATGACTCAGGAGCTTTGGTCGCCACCCACAGGACGGATCTCGAACAGGACACCCGGCACCGAGGTCCGCGTCTCCGACGACTGTCTCGTCCGGAGACCGGTACGACCAGGTGCGTCCAGACCGGTGTGCACGGACACGGTCGTAGGAACGCGCGGTCGGACAAGACGTCGCCGGATAAACTCTCTCCTGTCGGAAGTCCCCCTGGACTCTCAAACGAACTCTCGTCCTCCCAGGGTCCTACACTCGCGAGACGACTCGGGACTGACCCAGTGGGGAGGTCGGGGGTTGAGGAGGAGGTTCCCGGTAGTCGGTGAACCGTCCCCCGGTACTGGGGACTTGGGACGGTTCGACCCCCGGAGGAAGGGGTGTGGGGGTAGAGTTCACCGGGGCGTAGCAGATGTCAAAGGGGTCCTCGAGCACTGGATGCCTCCTTTGCCCGTCCACAAGTCGTTGACCCGCGTCCATACCTGGGGCCTGACACGCCCGTCCGCCCCCCGGGTGGTGTCCGGACAGGTGGTGGATGGAGGCGGGGCCGGAGACCGGACCTTCGCGGAAAGTCTGACCGAGACCCCGAGCCCGAGACGGAGGGACTACGGGCTCTCGGGTCTCCAGTCTCCAGGACACCACCCCGGTGACCTCCCCTCAGCCCCCGGAGCACCCCCTGAACCCCGGTCACACCCCTGCGGGGAGTGGTGGGGCACGGAACAAGAGGACGTCAAGACCGACTGTTACAGGATGAACCGGGTTTACTGCCTCCTCGTCTGCGACCGGTACATGTCGCCTGTGGGCGAACCGGAAAAGGGGTCGTCGGGGCTCCGGGGGTCCGACCAGTAGTGGTTACCCTACCACCCAGGGCCCCGACGTCCCTCCGGGTCGGTGGTCGGCGGGCGGTTCGGCAGCGGGGGCTTTCGGTGCCACGCCGGGGGTCGGGAGGCGGGCGGGGAGAGAACGTCCAGTAAGGGTTGATGAGGAGGTCCTGTCTGATGCTCTTCGAGAAACGGCACCCCCAATGGTACACTCATGACAGCCAAGTATCGGTCCGGGATACCAATTCCGTCGCGTCGTTAACACCGGAGTCGAGGCTTTGCGGGAGTGGTAGTTTTGCGATATCGAGCTAAGGCATAAATGTGCAAAGGACGAGCAAAAGCACCTACAGGGACGCTAAAAATATGTACACACTCACTCGTCTGCACGTTAAACTTAGGATGAAAAACGTTCCTGAGTCCAGGACCGACGTTTCCCCCGCACCACTACCGAGACCGGGGACTCGACACACTCTTACTTCCCCCGTGGCGGACTCACCTACCCTGGGGTCCCCTCGTGCGGGGTGCCGCCCGAAATGGACGGAGGGACCACCCACACATAGCACAACCGTATTAGGAAGATGAGGGCGTTCGAACATGGCGTTCCCATTGGGTACGGGGTAAATAGTCTTCTCCGTCACCTCCAAGGGCCTCCGGGACACGAACCGGGTTCAAGACCCTAACCGAGCCTCAAACCCACACACTCGAGGTCCTAGGCGGGAGTTAGGTCTCCTCTCTTCCCTGACCCCTCCGACGACCCCCGTCCCCCTGGCCCAGGAGCGTCAGGAGTCCCTCGCGTCTGCCGGCTACGACTTGTCGGTGGCGGACCGTGTGCACCCGCGGAGGAGGGTACTAGATCGGATCTCGCGAGTCGTCCGTCCCCCGAGGACAAGACACCGGGCGACTCGGCGGGCGACTGACCGTCTCTCTCCCCGAGGACGTCGGGCGTTGCCCCGAGTGGCGCCCTCGACTACACACCTCTCCAGGGGCATCCGGACCAGCAGTCTTACCCCGGGAAACACATTTGCTGTCGCTGGAGAGGTCCCGACACAGGGCTGAGACGGCCTTTGATCCCCTGACCGGAAAGGATGTCCGCAGACAAAACGGATTGATTACTCGAGTACAAACCGACGCGCGCACACGCCCGAGGGAGGCCAACGGAGCTCGTCCCTAACGAGTGACCCCGCCGAGGCCCCGTGCGCCCGGACCCACCACCGAAGTCCTCAACTCCGAACACCTGAGTGGACGGGACTCCGTGCGCCCTAGGAAGGCCTGGACCCTAGTCTGGGTACGGGGACGGAACCGTCCCTGGTCGTCCCTTCACGGAGGAAAACAACAAATTCGTGCTTCGTGCACCCCCGCTGTCTCGAGGAATCTGGGGTCCCTCACCCCGCCCCTCTGCGGTGAGGTCGCAGACGAGTGCGGGGACGTATACGCGTCCATGCCGGTCTACTGCCGTCCGTCAATGACGATGTAGCCGGGGGTCCCGTAGCAGGTACCGTGCCACCACTCACCGCCCGGCGCCCCGGCACCCTGACCCCCCACCCTACTCGCTCGTACCACCACTGAGGAGGGAGAGGGGGGTGTCGAGTGACACGACTTGCGCCCCGCCGCGATGGATCCCGAGGTCCTGGACCGCCCGTTCCAGAAACAGTGGAGGCCCGACCCGCCGTACTCACCCCGAGTCCGGTTTCGGCGGCAGTAGCACCCCACGTAGCCACACTAGCGTCTCCACTCGGACGTCCTCGTCGGGGGGTGGGGTAGCTCTCAGGGGGACGACGGGAGCGGGAGGGACGAGAACGAAGACGGGAGGGTTTAGGAGGGTAGGGTCACACCCAGGGGTGTCGTCGTCTGTGTGGACGGAAGGTTCACGGGTAGTGACGGTCCGGGTCTCGGTGCGAGGGTCCTACGTACGAGGGTCCTGGGTCGGAGGGAACGGAACCCCGGGACCCCAGGTCGGTCCTCTGCCATTTGGACACTTATTCACTCGTCTCTGGGGGGGGTGTGGGGCGGCGTAGACCTGTCTCGACAGCCCAATCCCCCTTCTCACCTGCTCCCGGTTGTAGATATCTCAGAGAACTCGAAGGGAGGACCTATGTTTCACCGAAGGGGTCGAGGTCGGTGGAGTAGATATAAGTTCCGTCTGTCTTCCCCTTTACGGTCGATACCGACTGAGATCGTCTTTTTATTACGAAATCTTTGAACAAAATGGCACAACCAGTCATACCCGAGTGCACCTACAACAGTAGATGTTCCCACCTCTCTTCCACACTCTCCCGTCAACCTTAATCGACCCTCGTCTCGCAGAGGGACTCACTTTAGTCCCAAACAACTGAACCTCCGTCCTCCGTCGACTGTCGTCGAACATCCCAGGCGGGGCGGGACAGCCCTTCCCCACTAGAAGTGGGGACGGGGCACCAGGGTCCACCTACCGCGCCGGGAGTACTTTGCGGTGTCCGTTCCGACCGACTACCTTCACTGACTGTCGAACCTGGTGACATAGTCTTCTGAGTCCACACTGCGGACCACGGCCCGCTCTTACCCGACCCTTGGGAGCTAAAGACGAAGAGTGACAACCGAGGACCCTTACACCTCACCGGGCCCACGCAGGTGCGGCGGGTGTGTGCGTCGGAGTGTCTGTAGGCAGCAGGACGCCCATTGGGGAGTCGAGTCGGTGTCAAACCGTTTCTGACACAAAACCCAAAGAGGGAAGACACGGAGTCACAGGTCGGGTGTCGGACCGTGTGTCCTCCACGACGAGCTTCGACGACTTAGAGGTGTCCTAGGTAGCCCTGGACGCTGAGGAGGGGTCCCCCCGGTTCCGACCACGCCCCAGGGCCCTGGGAAGGGTCGACGTACGGTAGACGACTCTAAAGAGGTACCCCTGTCCGTCCCGGTGGTCCTCCGGCGAGGAGTCTACGACAGAAACTTCGTAAGAGACTTGACTGACGAGACGTCTCGACTCGGGGAGAACACACCCCTCAAGCGGAGCCGTGTCTCCCGAAGTGGACGATACTGACCTCGACGGGTCCCCGCGTTCCCCCGAATCCCCTGTGACAGGTCTTTGTGTCTCAAGTTCTCTACGAGGGCAATGACTCTGACCTCTGAGAACTGTGTCTAGAAACTTTTGAACGACTTTTGAAACGTAATTAATGACCTCTTTAAGATTTGAGGAGCACACCGTCTCTCCCAGAATTGGACCAGACCGAGACTGGGACACCCACGTAGACCTTGTGTCCACGTGTGCCTGCGTGAGCGTGTGTACATGTGTACACGTGTGTGTGCGCGTGTGCGGTGTGAGCGTGTGCGTGTGTACGGTGTGAACGTGTACGTGTGCGTGTGTCAACGTGTGCGTGTGTACGGTGTGAGCGTGTGTGTGTGAACGTGTACGTACGTGCGGTGTGAACGTGTGCGTGTGTGTGTGCGGTGTGAGCGTACGAGTACCTGTGCGTGTGTGTGTGTGCAGGTTGGTGACACTGCAAAGACAGTAGAGACTTAAAACAGTAGAGTGAGTGTGTTTCCAATTGAGGGTGTCAGTGTGTCTCTGTGTGTGTCTTCAGGTTTAGTCTTATTGTTGGCTAAGGCGTCGGCGAAACTACTAAAGTCCAGAGGACAAGGGGTCTGTACGACATCAAAAAGGTTTAGTCCCAATCTTAGTAGAAAGTTTGACAGACGTTGAACTCCTAGCGGAACTCGCTGAAGATGGTTCTAGGGACAATCTCGGGGTCTTCGTTCCCGGGATTACGAGGTCTACCTTAAAGTCCGGACCCCACCCCCCGCCCCCCCCGTCGAGGAGACAGTCGGTCAGGAGTCACTCCCCGGGGGCCAGGCGACACGGGGAACCGACCCCCGGAGCATCCAGGGGTCGGGATGTGAGTGCGCCACGACACCCGCGGAGGGTCCGGAGACGCAGGAGTGGTCGACCCGTGGTCCCACGCCCCACAACCCCACAACGGGACCCGTCCACACTGCCCCGGCGGACAGGACGGGGAACGTCCCTTCGTTCCTTCTCCTTCCTCCACGAGTCGGAACCAATGGTACCGTTGCACCACCTGGAGACCACTCACCCCTCGACCGGTGGAACTCCTGGGGGCCACTCGGGAGACGGCGCCGGGGCAATGACCAGACCCCGAGGACCGACAGCGCCGGGACTAGGACCGTGTCGAGCGTCGTCTGGGGGGGGTTGGGGGCGGTCCCCCACGTCCTACTCGGAGTCCGGACCGATGCCTCGGACACCGACCCGTGTGGCACACGGGAGGACCGACCTGGGACTCGAGCCCACGACCGTGATGGGCCGGACTGGCCAGCAGAGGGGCGTCCCTCGCGGACCAGGTACTTGACCTGTGTTGCCCCCTTGAGGACCACCTGGACCCCAGGCTGGTCTGCAGGACGGTGTTGGGGAAGTTGCCGCCGATGATGGGACACGTCGACTCGAAGCGTCTCCGGGTCTCGGAGTACCGGAGACTGGGGTGACGGAAGTTTCCGGACCAGGTCCTCTCCACTCCGCCCGGGCCCCGACGGGCGTGTTCCCCACCGCCGTGTGTGCCGGACGACCCCGACACCTGCCCCACCGGGGCCGGAGGCGGACCAAGAGGGTGTGGGTCGACACACCGGACACGGTCTGGGAATTAGAGAGACGAGGAGACAGGGCGGAGACAGTCCCAGTACTCCCGCGACAAGGCACCCCTACGACCCCTGTCCGACTCCGCTGTAAACGTTTCGAGACCCCGTCGACGTCGTGGATGCCGGCGATTCGTCCACGACCATCTCCCGCCGGGTTCCGTGAAGGTCTTCTCCAGTGACGAACAAGTCGTGCCTCGGGCCCGGGGGCGCGGACCGACCGACCCGGGACATCCGTGATCGACTCACTGACGGACGTCACAGAGGGCACTTGCCCCTCTCCGAGACTCCTTGGGGTCCCCATCCCCCGAAGGGTCACCCTCCGCGACCCCCACCTCGTCCGTCCCCGCCCCAGTCGTCCCCTCCTCAGCCCACCCCAGTCCTCCTCACCTCAGTCTTCCCCTCCTCAGGTTACCCCACGTCAGTCCTCCCCTCCTCAGACTTCCCCTCCTCAGTCCTCTCCACCTCAGTCCTCTCCTCCTCAGTCTACCCCACCAGTCCTCCCCTCCTCAGTCTTCCCCACCTCAGTATTCCCCTCCTCAGTCCTCCCCTCCTCAGTCCTCCCCTCCTCAGTCTTCCCCCACCTCAGTCCTCCCCTCCTCAGACTTTCCCACCTCAGTCCTCTCCTCCTCAGTCTACCCCACCTCAGTCCTCCCCTCCTCAGTCTTCCCCACCTCAGTCCTCCCCTCCTCAGTCCTCTCCACCTCAGTCCTCCCCTCCTCAGTCCTCTCCACCTCAGTCTTCCCCTCCCCCAGGCTACCCCTCCTCAGACTTTCCCACCTCAGTCCTCCCCTCCTCAGTCTACCCTCCTCAGGATACCCCTCCTCAGGCGTCGTTCGTCTCAGGCTTCCCGGCCACAGTCGCTCGTCACTACGAGCGCGACCGCGACTGACGACTGACGAGGAAACGTCGGACGCCTCCGTGCACAGTCGGTAGTTGTCCGACCGGGCCCTCGCGAAGAAGAAAACCCTGATACCGTTGCGGAAGGAGGACCTTCGGGTCTCTCGGCCACTCTCTCCGTCCTCCCCGAACCCGTGTGAGCGGAGCGCCGTCCGGACCGGTAGGGCAGTTACGCCGGTCGTCCTCCCCGGGACCGTACGGAGGCGGAGCGGCCCGGAGCCAGAGAGGTCCACTAAGACCGGGGCAGACACACGTGTCCCCGGCTGCACCCCTTCGGCTCGCGGTTGTCCTGTCTCAAGGCGATGGGAAGGATGCAGGTCGTGTAGTACCCCACTCACCCCTGCGAGGGCCACAGACAGGAGTCTGCGCGTCCAGGAATCGGACGAGTATGACGGGTCCGACGGACGACTCTGGATACGAACTAGGGTTCACCGGTGCAGGACCCACTACCCCAAAGGTGGGGTTGTCCGGCCCCCTCTCCTCGACCTTTGCACTCTCAGACGCCTCCCGGAGTCCCTCTCGTGCCCCCACCCCCGGTACGGACTCAGTGGAGGCTTGTGGGGTTGGATACCCACGAGTCCCGACTGGGGGGGTCCGGGACGTGCGACACCGGCTCCTCGACACGTAGGGGGTCCGAGCGGGGTCGGGACTCGCCCACTGGCTCCCGGGCTAGGGACGTCGGGAACACGGAAGGACCGGTGGCCCCCGGACTTGAGTGGCCCTGTCCCGTCGACGACGTCCCTCTCCTGTCCCACCTCAGGCCCGACCCCGTCGGCCCGCCCCGCCCTTCGGGGGCCCAGACGTCGTCTCACCTGGGGTCGCCCCCGACCCCCACCACTCTCTCCGGTCGTGAAAAGAGTCTAAGTGACACCCTCCCCTGTCCCGGTCTCACCCCGGTGCTGGTGTCCGGACCCCCACCAAGGGGCCCCCCGTTGGCCTTCCCTCGGGTCGTCTCCGACCCACCCGTGTTTCGGATCCCTCCCGGACGCGGGGAGACGGACCTCGGGGGAGCTTCCGGCCGAGTGTCGTTTGCCGGCAAAGACAAATAACACGCAAGAGGGCCCACGACGCACCACAAGCCAGACAGAGATTGGAGCCAAATCCTTCAAGACGAACAGACACAGGGCCGAGGGACGAGGACGTCGGTCTCTTCGACGTCGAGACCCTCCCTGCGACACCACTACCTCCCCCGTCCGTCCCACCCCTGGCGACGTGCACGACCAACTCTCCGAGGCTGAGTGCTGTGTCCGGGGACGCGTATGCGGGTGAAGTACGTGAAGTACGGAAGTGGCGCAGTCAAGACCTCGTAGACGCCGGAGGGACTGGAACCTGGTACGGCTGAGGTCTGGGTCGGGCCGGTCGGGGTCCACTGCTCGGTAGACGGAAAAGTCCCTGTAGAAGAGGGTCCCGAAACCCGGAAAGGCGACCCACACGTGGAGCCCCCTGGGGGTCCTGGACCGCCAGTGTCTAGCCGACCGGTGCAGACGCAACCTCCTCTAACAACGACGGCCTCCACTCCGACGGCCAACCTCTACGACTGCACACCGACCGGGGGACCGACCGTCACGACCCTCGGACCTGTGTCCCAGGGGCGGACCGTGGCACCCGGGTCCCGTGCAAGAGTCCCCGACGGACAGCTGCCACGAGCCGGGGGACATCGGCCGGGACACGACGACGGAGGCGCACAGGTCCGGTGAGACGACAGAGGTGCAGTCTCGACGGGGTCCGGTAGACACCTGTGTCGCACCGAGACGGGGTGGCACCCACCGGGGCCGGGTCGGCGTCTGGGAGGAACACATCACCCGCCCCGTTCTCCCGCGTCAGTGAAATGCCGTGGAGGGGCCGAGGGACGAACAGTGTCTAGGACGGGACAACGAGACACCGAAGAGGGACCCGGGTCCGTCGGAAGAGACCCCGACCACCCAGTCGGAAACGTCGAACAACATTTAGGAGACCCGGGTCAAAGTGGGACGGCGGGTGTAGACCCAACTTACCCGAGTCACCGTCCCCGAATCCCAGTCCCCTGGGTCCTCCTCTCGGACCACCCGCCCCGGCGGACCACCCCCCCGGTGGAACACCCGCCCCGGTGGAACACCCACCCTGGTGGGGTGACCGAGGTCTCCTTCGACTCCGTCGAGTCAAGTCAAGTCAACGAGTCAACGCAGGTTGAGACACTGGGGTAACTGACACCGTGCGGTCCGGAGGGACAGGTAGTGGTTGAGGTCCTCGAACGAGTTTGAGTACAGGTAGCTCAGTCACTACGGTAGGTTGGTAGAGTAGGAGACAGCAGAGGAGGAGGGCGGAAGTTAGAAAGGGTCGTAGTTCCAGAAAAGGTTACTCAGTCAAGAAGCGTAGTCCATCGGTTTCCAAACCTCAAAGTCGAAGTCGTAGTCAGGAAGGTTACTTGTAAGTCCTGAATAAAGGAAATCCTACCTGACAAACCTAGAGGAACGTCAGGTTCCCTGAGAGTTCTCAGAAGAGGTTGTGGTGTTAAGTTTTCGTAGTTAAGAAACCACGAGTCGAAAGAACTATCAGGTTGAGAGTGTAGGTATGTACTGACTTTTTTGGTATCGAAACTGATCTGCCTAGAAACAACCGTTTCATTACAGAGACGAAAGATTATACGACAGATCCAACCAGTATCGAAAAGAAGGTTCCTCGTTCGCAGAAAATTAAAGAACCGACGTCAGTGGTAGACGTCACTAAAACCTCGGAGGGTTTTATTTCAGACTGTGACAAAGGTGACAAAGGGGTAGGTAAAGGGTACTTCACTACTTTGACCTACGACACCAGAAGCAAAAGACTTACAACTCAAAGTTCGGTTGAAAAAGTGAGAAGAGAAAGTGAAAGTAGTTCTCCGAGAAATCAAGAAGTGAAAGACGGTCTTCCCACCACAGTAGACGTATAGACTCCAATGACTAAAAAGAGGGCCGTTAGAACTAAAGTCGAACACGAAGTAGGTCGGTTCACAAAGAGTAATACATGAGACGTATATTCAATTTATTCGTCCCACTGTTATATATCGGAACTACGTGAGGAACGGGTTAAAACTTGGTCAGACAACAAGGTACAGACCAAGATTGACAACGAAGAACTGGACGTATGTCTAAAGAGTCCTCCGTCCATTCCACCAGACCATAAGGATAGAGAACTTCTTACAAGGTGTCAACCAATACTAGGTGTGTCAGTTTCTGAAACTGTATCAGTTATTTCGTCTTCATCTACAAAAAGAAAGACCTTGAGAGAACGAAAAAACTACTAGGTTGTCTACAACCGTTGAACTAGAGACCAAGGAGACCGAAAAGATTTAGGTGGAACTTGTAGACCTTCAAGTACCAAGTGTATGACAACTTCGGACCGAACCTCTTAAAACTAGTAATGAAAGATCATACACTCTACTCACGTTAACACACTATCAAACTCGTAAGAAACCGTAACGGAAAGAAACCCTAACCTTACTTTTGACTGGAAAAGGTCAGGACACCGGTGACGACTCAAAAGGTTTAAACAACCGTATAACTCACGTCGTGAAAGTGTCGTAGTAGAAAGTCCTAAACTTTACCGAGTTGACCTTAAGGTAGTGGAGGTGATCGAAACAAGTGTCACTATGAAGGAATCCGGGTGAACTGAAGCGTAAGGTCCTACAGACCGAGATCCACGTACTAGAGTGGTAGCACTAGACCCGCCTCGGAGGAGGTCGAAGGCCTACAACCACGTCGACGTCTGGGAGTTAGACGGCCCGTTGACGACCACAAAGGTAGCATTGGTGGGAGGTCCCCACTAAAGTTCCTTCGCTCCGAGGTGCACTTCGCCCTCGTCCAACAGGTGGTCGGTCTTTTGGAGCCCCGTGTCGAGGATCATGCCCCGCCCCTGCAGTGATTCACTACACCCTTGTAATGAAAGTAAAAATTGTGTTACAAAAGTCAAACTGACTTTGTAGTATCTGTAGACATTTGGTGTCCGAGTGTCTTAAGGACGTCTAAATCGTCAGACAAGGGTGTTCGTGGAACCGTCTGGGGGGAGAGGTCGGACGGTGAGAAGTCGGGAGGTGAGAATTGACGGACGGACAGGATGGAGCTCTCCGGGTCGTAGACAGTCGGAGCTCTCCGGGTCGTAGACAGTCGGAGTCTCGGAGACATGAACGACGGGGGAGACGTTTTACGACAATGGAGTCAAGGTACATCGACCGAGGAGAAGTCGTGAATCCTGAACGAAACTCACAGTAGAGGGGTCTCTCCGGAGACCAGGGGGGTTGGGGGGGTGGGGTCAGAGTTGACGTGAACAAAGGAAGAGTCGGGTGTTATCAGAACAGAGACCACGGACCGTGAGTCGTCTGCGAGGAATCTATAAACGACGCCCAGCCCAGGACTGAGTGAGCTAACGACCGTGACGGTAGCGGCCTTCCACTTACCCGACCACCCCTCGACCCCTACCCCCGTGGGGCTGAGACGAGTCCCAGGTCGCCACCCACGTCTACGCACGGAGTCGGGTCGACGGAACGTCGTCCTCACACGTGGGGGTGGCACCCCGTCCCATGGACACTGTGGGGGAGGGGACGGACGTCACTGGGGCCGACACTTCGAGGTCATGCACCTGTTGTAGGCGACCTAGGCCCTCCGACGGTTCGTGGTCGACCACTCCCGAGGTCGATCCCCCGCCCCCACCCACGTCACACCTGGAACGGGGTCCACTTTACGACGAGTGGTGGACCTGTTGAACCCCTCAGGGATGACCGGTGGAGCGGGTCCCCGGTGACATGTCTCTTCGGGTCCCGGAAAGTCTTCCACCGGACCTGAGACCCCGTCACTGGACCCAGTCCATCCAGGAAGGAGGGCAGTAACGGACCGTCCCGGGACCTCGGTCCGGAGGACTAAAGAGTCAACACACTGGACCCCACTCACCGAACCGGAGAGACCCAGAGGGGAGAGCAGACGTGTCACCTCTATGACCTCCACCAGCCCGGGGACCGACACCACGTCCCGAACCTCGTGCTGGAGACGCCGCGGTCCCGTCCCGGCTACCCACAAAGACACGGACACTCACACTGGAGTCTAGTCTACTGAGCCCCTCAACCCCCACCCCCACCCCCGCCACATCGTCTTCCCACAGAGACTCCTCGACTGAGCGTTCAAGTCCGGATTCACCCCGACTCAGGTCTCCCTGGTCGGTCACGTGTCCGGACCCCTCCGTCGGCCGGTCTACGCGGGTCTGGTTCGTTCCCTACCCGTAAACCAAGACTACCGACCTGCGACGGTGCAGACGTGGCCACCCAGGAACCGGACGGGGTTCGCCGCCGGGGGCGGGACCCGAAGGGTCAGGTTGGGGCAGGTGGGTCTGATGGCGACGGCGGACATGGTCACCAACGTGCACACAAAGAGGTGCCTTGGGGAGTACGGTTGGTGGGTCACGGACTCTTCAGGTGCCGCTAGCGGCGACCTGAACTTCTGGACCCGGACCCCTCCCATCCCGTCCTCCACCGCTACCCCCGCCCCGGGGCCTCGGGGACCCCGATCGGGACGCCACTGGCGAGTCCTCCGTGTCGACGTGATCCGTGTGCCCGGCGCGCACCCCCTGAGGTCGCTGACGGGAGGTCGCAGACCCCCCGCACAGAGGACTCGTCGCGGGAAGAGCGGTGTCCACCACCCGAGGGTCCGGTCCTAGGACATGAGCCTGGTCTTTCCGGCACACCGGTAGCGGGACCGGAAGTTGGTTCGGTAGCGGGCACCCCTCGAGTTCCACCCTCGGGGCGGTCCGGTCGGGAGTTCGGGCCCGAGACGACACCCGGGACGGCACTCTGAGACCCGTCAGTCCCCGGTAGCGACTCGGAACAGGGGAGTTTCGCGCCGAAGAGGAGGCCACCAAGACCGACAGAAACAACTTGACAGGGAAAGCGGAGTGACGTTGGGGCTGGCGCAGAGGCAGAGGGATTGCCAGTCGAGGCGGGTGGAGCGAGCCGCGTACGCGTGTACTCCCGACATGCCGACACACCGCGATGTCGATGTCGCGAAGTACGGGGCGGAGGGGCGGAGGAGGAGGAGGGGCGGAGGAAGGTCAGTCGAGGCGGGTGGAGCGAGCCGCGTACGCGTGCACCGCGGAGAAGCAGGGTGGAGCGAGAGGTGGGGAGGAAGGAGGGCGGAGGGTCAGTCGGGGCCAGTCGAGCGAGCCGCGTACGCGTGTGCCGCGGAGAAGTAGGGGTGGGGAGGGAGAGGCGGGGAGGAAGGACTCGCGGCGGGGGCGATGGGTCCACGTTCGGAACGAGGTTGAGCCCCGAGGGCCGCCTCGTGCCCCGTCTATCCCAGAGCGGGCCACGTCCACCTCCCCGTGACACCTACACGCCCGTTCCGGTAGTCAGGTGCCAGAGACTCTCACGCCGCGAGGCGCCTATTTGACTCGCTCCTCACGCGCATCCCAGCCTTGACCCGAGGCACGACGTCCGCCTCGGCAACTCACAGGGGCCACGGTCGCGTGACTCGACCCCCAGGGCACGTCTCGCCCCAGTCCGGGCCGAACAACTTCGCGTCCCTTCGAGGACGCTGGAGGCCACTCTCGGCTTCGGCGACGGACGAAGACGCCGGGACTCTACCCCCGAGGCATTTCACCCGCACCACTGACCTGTCCCATCGCCGCTGAGTCTCGGTCGTGGACCCCCACATGCCCGAGGCCCACTTGTCTTCCCCGTAGAGACCCGCCAGAACCCCCCGCAACCTTTGGGGGACGCGGGAGGACGTCTCCCAGACGAAGGGTCCCATCAGGTTTCCCGCAGACCGCACCGGACTGGGAACTTGAGACGGGGCCCGGTCCGTCACTTGTGGTGGCGACTGGAAAGTACGGGAAAGTGTGGCGTCCGCGGCCACCAGGACTCGGCTCTGGTGGTACTGCATTCACCGTGGCTGTCGGGGAAAGCCCTCTGGAGGTTGTAAATGCTGCCGAGACGGAAGACACGTCCACTCCTCTTGTCCCGCAGATTCGACACAAAGACAACCCAAACTACATTTTTAGTGCACCGAGTAAGTCAGACAGTTCCACGACACTTTTCCAACGACCGAAGACTCCCCCGTTCCGGGTCCCACTGGTCGGGTGCTGCCTCCGCCGAGACCCTGGGCCCTGTGCCGACATTTGCACTCGTCCTCGGTCACCTGACCCGGCCACCTACGGACTCTGGACCCGCGTGGGGTAGTGCGCGGTCCGCCAGAAGTCTTCCAGGAGTCCCAGGAGGAGACACTGCTCCTCGGTTGTCGCCCAGGAAGAAACAACACTTCCTACGTGACTCAAACACACACCCTCAGTACAGTCGAGGGGGTCCGGCCCAAGGCACTCCCCGACAATTGGTAGTGTGTCTCGAAGACGGAAGACGAGGACCCCGAAAGAACAGGAGTCGTGGGTTCCGAGGAAGGCAGTACCTACCCTAGGGATCCCTTCCTCACCTGTGGGTCCTTGTGGTTAGGTGTAGTGACTCCTTATCCAGGTAAAGGACATTCAACACTCTGACTACCCATCTCTTTGTAAATAGTGGAAGGGTCGCGGACACTCGAGTGTGGCAGAAAGGACTCCAATCAGGACAGAAGAGAGAGAGAGGAACTAGTCGGACCGATCCGTAACAAATTAAAATAACTAGAAGAGTTTATTCAAAAATCAATCTAAAATAAGATAATGAAAAAACGAAAGTTTAACTGACTACAGATGAGAATAAAAATGACACTAGAAAAAGGGTAAATGATAAACCCAAATTAAACGAGAAAGAGGTCAAAGTACTCCAAAGGAAAACATTATTTTTACAAAATTACAATACTTAAAGGGAGATTTGCGACGGAATCGACGTAGCATGGCTAAAAAACTTTTTATATAAAAACAAAAGTAAGTCAAGTCTTGTGAAAATTTAAAGGAAACTATGTAGGAGAACCTTGGTACCTAATGACACTTCATAGAAGAATTTAAAAATTCAAACCCCTCTAAAAGGTTAATAGAAAGACAATGACTGAAGACTCAATTAAGGTAATATCAGACTCTCGAAACATAAGTAGGACAATAAAATTTGAACACAATTCCCAACACAACACCGGAGCTTCCACTAGGGAGAACTACGGGGACCCTTCTTGCACATAAGACGACAATGAGTCCCCGAAAAGAAAAAAAAAATTAAAATTCTCCAAAAAGAACCACACCTGGTAGTAATGACTTACCCGATGTCGCGACGAAGACAAAGTACGAGACCAAAAAGCCGGCACTCCGAGCATCCCAGAGTCGTAGGGTAGCCCCTACCGGGGACGTGGGAGACGCAACCCTCCACTGCAAAATCGGTGAGCTGGTCGTCTCTTCGGGACCCCTGAACAAGAGACGGAGAGTGGCCCACTTCAGCCAGTCATTACGAGAAGGACACCAGTCCTAGGAACGACGGGAAGACGACGGGACAGGGGATCTACCCGCTCGCACTCTACCGACGTCACGGCGCGCGACGCGAGTAGACCGGGGAGGCGCCAGGAGCGCGCGCGCGGCGAACGCAAAATTTCGACACAACAGTCGACACGCGAACAGATACACATAAGAGAAGGACCTTTTAACTGCAGAAATGGTAGCACACTGCCGAAAAAAAAAGAAATAAAATTTTGTAAAAAACCGGCGGAGTACGCTGTGCACCCTAGGATCAGGGGGCCGGTCCCGAGTTTGGGGCCCGGGGGACGGAACTCTCGCGTCTCAGAAGTCACGCCCTAGCGGCCCCTGCGCGGAGAAGTGGCCGAGAGTGCACGGCGCCGCAATTACACCAAGTGTAGCCATAAGAAGGCGGTCGCATTTTCGACTGGCGCTTGCATCTCCGACCTTCGTCGCCCTCGCCCAAGGGACTTCAAGACTTCCGGGTCTCAGACTTTGGTCAAAGAGGTCCGGACCCAGCTTCACACGCGTCCCGGGGCTACAGAGTCCTCCGTCGGCCCGCCCACCCAGCGAGGAACCGGAAACGGCCACAGACCCCGACAAGGCCACGCAGAGCGTCAGGGTTCGATCTGCCTTCAACAAGGGTCCTGGGGGCGGAGAAGAGACACCCCCGAAACCCCTTCTCGGGTGGTCCCCGGTTCGGGAAACAGGGACCGGGGCCCCGCACCCAGAGTCCCGCCGTAGCTGAGAGAGTCGTCCGGGAACCTGTCCTCACTCCGAACCAAGGGAAGAGAGACGCCCGCGGACAGGGGACGTCTCAGGACAGACCGTTGGACGGCGCCCCGGAGCGGGTCCCTACGGGTCCTCGTCAGACGCCGCACGTCGAACGGGGCGCGGGAGTCGCGCGAAGAGACTTCCCACCCCGACCACGACAAACAGCGGACTCGCTGTCAAGGAGGTGGGAGTCACGGAGACCCCACGACGTGGACCCGGCCCGTCCACCGTCGCCCTTAGCCCGTGAGCAAGCCACGAGGGCGAAGTGGTCCGAGACGCTCGCGTCACAGACGCCGAGGATGTCCGCGGGAGGGACCAAGGATAGACTGGGGGGCTGGGACCGGGTCCGACCGGCGGACCGAGCCCGGCTGGCGCGAGAGAAAGACGTCTGTACCGACACGTCTTGAAGCACCCGCTGCGCTAGGCACCCCGGTGGACCCAGCGGGACGTGTTGCCGCCCCCGCAACCGACCATTCCTCCAAGGGCTCCCGGTCACCGCGCCCACCCCCGAGGGGCGTTCAGAGCTCCCCGGGAGGCTCGAGGGAGACGACTCCTGAGGAGTACACTTGACCTACACCTCCGGAACGGGTCGGACGTGCACACGTCAGAGGACGGAGAGGGCCCTACGGCGCTCAGTAGAAAAGGCCCCACCAAGAGGTCGACGACACTGTCTGCAAGAGGTCCCTTGAGACTCAGTAGGACCGGGGCAGGAAACTGAGACGGTCCCGCCGACCCGACCCGCCGCCCTTGGATCAAGACCCGAGGGACCGAGGACCGGGGCACGACGGGTCGGTCCGGACAGAGGTCGGGTTCGGTGCCCGGTCGACCCCAAGACCCTCCGAGGGAGGACCCGGTATCCGTTCACGGGAGTGTTCCAGCAGGGATTAAGACGTGGTCCAAAGTCGGGCACCGGCAAAGGTCGTGACCCACAGGACTTCGAGTCGAGTCCAGGCCGGGGTGCGAAAGTCGGACCTCGACTGTGGTGTAGGGTGTCGACCCCCGAGTCAGGGAGTCCCGGCCGGGAGGCGGGAGGCGGGGTAAAGGACTGGGGAGACGGGAGGCGGGGTAAAAGACCGAGGTCACCGTCCAGACGGCGTAGTGGACACGGTCGGGGGGCGGGGGGTCAACCTCTAGTGTCCAGGAATGCCGGGGGGAGGGAGCCAAGGGGACGAAACGACCTCGTCGAGTGCCTTCCGTCCTTAAAGACTTTTTTTAATGTTTCCGCAGTTTCCCACACTCAGTCATCGGTCTCCTCCTCTGTGTGCCCCACTCGTACGCTTCCGGGTGGACGGCCACCCCCGGACCCGTCCGCGCCGGGACGAAAGGACACGAGGCCGAGGGCCGGCCGGTGAGAGGTCCGGGGAGGAAACCCCGAAGGAACGTCCTAAGGAAGGTACCCACACTGACTGAGGTGGCGACCGGTGTCCACTGACCAAGGTGGAGGTCGGGAAGGGGGAGACGCTACCAGTCCCTGACCCGGGGTCCAAGGTTCGCGCCCAGTGGACCACTGAGGAGACCGTCGGTCGGGACGGGGGAACCCACTTAAGAGTTTCAGTGGAGTAGTCGTCCTACTTTCTGTGGAAGTAGGACGAGTAGTGTCCTTTAATGTTCTCAAATTCCTCGAGAAGCCTCTTCCGTTACCGTGGGGTGAGGTCATGAGAACGGACCTTTTAGGGTACCTGTCTCCTCGGACCACCCGACGCCAAGTACCCCAGCGATTCTCAGTCTGTGCTGACTCACTGAAGTGAAACTGAAAAGTGAAAGTACGGAACCTCTTCCTTTACCGTTGGGTGAGACCACAAGAACGGACCTCTTAGGGTCCCTACCCCCTCGGACCACCCGACGGCAGATACCCCAACGTGTCTTAGCCTGTGCTGACTTCACTGAGTCATCGTCATCGTCGTTCCTCGAGACACGACCCTTGGCACCTGTTTCTGGTCTACAAATAAAGAGTAATATTCATTGTTACAGGGTAAGCGACGACTCTTTTTGCTTGTTGACCACAGGTACCCGACGTCAGGTACCCCAGTGTTTCCCAGTCTGTACTGACTCGCTGACTTCACTTGACTTGGCAACAAATAACGTTCACCTGTACACCGTTCGCAAACCTAGAGGAGAGTGGAGTAGAGTCTCTTCTTTGTGTGTCTACTCTTTTGACTCCGTCGCCCGTCAAGTCCGACGTGGACGGTCCCAAGGGACCCACCCCCCACCCACAGCGGACCCGCCGAGAGACCTGGGGACCCGGGAACGTCGTCGTCCTCCGCGACACCGGGGCGTGTCGTCCTGTCGAGAGGTCTGGTCGGCGGAGACTTCACTGGAGGGTCGGGCAAAACCGGCCTCGTTTGGACCGGCACGGAGGGTCTCGGGTCAGGACGTCGGAGGTCTCGCAGGGGCACCCGATCGAACCGGAATCCGGGAGACTCCGACCTTAAGACGCGACATCGGGTCAGTCCACCGGACTTACTTACCTTTTACACTGGCCTCACGCACCGGCCTCGTTCGGTCCTTCCCTCCCTAACCCGGGACAGTGGTCCACGGTCGGTAAGCCCCGAGCTGAACGACTTACCCAAGACCTCTACTGCCCTACGGAGACCGCCCCCGGTCTCGGCCACCACCTCGACCTAGACCTAAGTATAGACAGCAGGGGTCTAACGACTTTAGCCTCGGTCCGGCCGTCTTCCGTCCGCCCCGGCCTGTGCTCCGGGAGCCCGGTGACGAGTGGCACCCCCGGGGGGTGATCCGACGGGGGGTCCGAGACTGCCGCCCCGGGACTCCGTGACCGTGGCCCCGGTACTCAGCACTGTGGGATCCCCCGAGGAGACCCTTTCACGGAGTCCAAGTGACGTCTTAAGCACGTATTAAATCAGGTGGTCTATGAGGACGTTTGGAAGGACCTTTGCGTCACCCCTTTTGGTGGTGGGGGGCGTCAGAAGGACGTCGAAGTCGACGCAGAGAACGAAGGTTCAGTGCCAAAGGGGACGACAAAGAGCCAAACGAGGCCCAAAGAGGTGACGCACCCCCGAGGGACAAAGACTCGTCTAGGTACAGTCGTGGCCCAGGGGACGTCCGGGAGGCGGGACGCGGTAGACAAGCAGACAAGACAAGTGTACGACCCCAGACCGGGTACGGCAGACGGGGTGCCAGGGTCGGCCGCCGACGGCACATCTACCCCTGGCACCCGACATTTCGCCCTATGAGTCGCCAGTCCGAGACGAGGTATCTCTGTCACCTGGGACCAGGGAGACCCCTCCCACACGTCCAGGGACGTCCGCCCTGGTCGGGGGTCCGGGCACAGAGACTCTTTGTCTACGTGACAGACCCAAGCTAGGGACCCAGCCCTTCTAGAGGACCTCTTCCCGTACCGATGGGTGAGGTCGTAAGGACGGACCTCTTAGGGTACCTGTCTCCTCCGACCGCCCGACGTCAGGTGCCCCAGACCCTGTGCTGACTCCCTGAAGCGAAATAGGTCTATGACTGCGACGAAGGGGTGGTCTCGTGTAGAACTCCGGTCGACGCACACCCGTAGGGGCTCCCCGGACAATTCTACACCTAGGGCTCCCGTCCAGACCTCAGTCCCACCCCCCCCAGACACAGGGACGGGTCGACACCCACTACCACGGTACCCCGGGGACCCCCCACCGTCGGACCGAAGACTCCACTGGACAGGCGAGTTCAGAGTGACAAAGAACCCCTGTCTGCCGACGCTGTCGACGTACGAAGAGTCCGACGATTACCACTTCTGGACAGTGCCCTCGACGCCGAGGACGTCCCGGGTGCGACACGTACCCCAGAGGGTCCTGTGAATTGTAGTGAAGGAGAGTAGTCGACCTACCAGGATGGAGTCTCCGTCGACGTGGGTCTCGAACTGAGACGTCTGCGACTGACGAGCCGGTGTCAAAGGCTGACTCCTGAGGGCAAACGTATTGGAGGGGTCGGGGTCGGCGATAGTGTACAGTCTGGACCCCGACACCCGAATCACTTGCTCTTCAAGGCTGGGACAACAAACCGGGACTCAACGAGCGACAGAGGTCCCTGAGCACCGACTCAAGACGGGGGAAAAGACGAGTAGAGTGCCACAACTCACAGAGGAATTATGTCGGTCGTGGCTGGAATGTACACTGGAAGAGGGACTCCTGGTAAGAGACCGGTCGCTGACGAGGTGTTGTGCTCTCCCGAGGGGGAGAGACCAACAGGAGGACCCGGTTCCCGAGGAGGCTGGCCCAAACGTCTCCGGCGGACCTCGACTCGTGGAAACGGGGGACTGACAGACACGGGCCCTCACTGGGGCTTTAGGAAACCGAAGAACGTCCCCGCTCCACTAGTTGCCCCCGAAACCGGAGCACGACCTACCCTGACTCCTGCGGCTCGCCTTCCGGTCCGCCCACGAATCGACCCTGCAACGGTTGCCTCACTCACTGGCGGTCGTAGGGGGTTCCGAGAGGGGACACGTCTGACGTCTGGGAGGAGGAAGGTCTTTCCAGACGCCGGGAGGACGGCGACGTCATAGAGGGGGGTCGGTGACGGTCCCACAGGGAGGTGCCGTCTGTCGGGCGCAGAGTGGGTCGGACAAAGGACAGGTCGGACACAGGTGCCCCGGACCCGTCACGCGGGGAAGGGGTGTGACGGAGAAACACGTAGACTCTCGTGTCGACACATGGGAGCACACACACAGGACTGTGACACACACACCACGCTCCGGGGTAGGGACTCCCTGGTGTATAGTCCCGGACTTTCCCCTTCGTACTGTCTACCCCCAGCCCCACTACCCCCACCCAAATGCCTACACTCACTTTACCCCTCCCCCGACCCCTCGGGTTGACGTTCCCAGGTTCCCAATCTGGTCCTCCGGATCCTCTCACCGTCCCGTTGAGGGTCCTCGGGGGTCGTGTCCCCGACCCGGAGGAGGACCTCCAGCCCTCTGACCTCCCTTGCCCACCCCGTCCACNCCCCCCCCCCCCCCCCCCCGGGACTGTTGTGTCCAGTCTACCCTCCTTCCCTCGTAGACCCCTCCTGGACTCCGCCTCGGCTCCACCACACGACCGCCCCCCATCCCCCCAACAGCCTGTGCGCCCGACCCGCCCCGGACCGTGGGTCCCGTGCGGGGAGGGTGGGGAGTCCATCGGGCGGCGACGACCAGGCCCTCGGGGTGTCGGATGCTCCAGTAGACGGTCTGCTACGCCCTCCTGTCACCGTACCACCACTGCGACGGCGTGCGTCACCGCCTACTCGCACACGAGGTCCGGGACGCCGACACTCTCCTGACCCGCAGGCGCCACGGGACCGGGGGCCCAGGGCGGGAGTGGAGTGTAAGGGGCGGGGGAGGTGACGAGCGGCACGAGGGGACCCAGGTCTCGAAACGTGTGCCCGCGGGCACCTGCGTGCGTGTGTTCGTACGTGCGCGTGCGCGTGCGTGTGCGTGCGCGTGCGTGCGTGTGTGCGCGCGCGTGCGCGTGTTCGTACGGGAGAGGCAGAGGGGTGGGGCCTCCGTCAGCGACGTAGGGGTAAAATGTCTGGTCCGTCGCTCCGCCCCGGGAGACGAGAGTGGCGCGCCGAGGGGACCCCTGGACCTCCCGTCACTCCCAGAACAAGACGCGCCCCACGAGTCCAGACGGCACCTCCCCTGAGGTCCCCGACCACGGGTCTTCGGACCGACTCACCCCGCGATCGGTCGGGTGTCTCGACGGACGTAGGGAGAAGGGGGCCCACGTCCCAAGTAGACCGGTCCGAGAGTAGGTTGTAGATAGCGGGGGGCTGGGGACTGATTGACAGGTGCGGTCCCTGGACGCTGACGTCGGCGTCGTGTCGGACCGCGACGGGTGCGAGGAAGAGGAGACAGGAGGTGGAATCGAGGCGGGGACGACCCGGGTGCTGTCTGGACTCGACTCTGAAACCCCGACCCAGAGGTTCCCCGGGGGCTTGAGCTGTGGGGGGGCACAGATCAGAGTTGGTGCGTTATACCGGACAAAGGAGGGGCGACCGGTAAGACGGAGACGGAGTGTCTTGGGGTCACATCAGACCCATCGCCACATGTGCCTTCATCAACTGAAAGGTCGGACGGATCACTAGCTCTTCTCGGTAACTGGACGGAGGTCGGGTCGTCTGACACCTTCCGACGACCTGCGCAGACGACCCTTTCGACATTACTTTTGCCCGACTGCTCCACCACAGGGTAAGGCAACACGGGGAAGAAAGACGGTCTTAGAGTCCACACTACGGACCTTCGTGTCGTCGAGACGACACCGGTACTCCTCTAGTGACTTACGGGCCTCCGAAGACCTTTCCGTCTCCACGGACCCGAGGACCGTCGCGACCCACGACGACACGGTCCGGACCCCCGGAGGAAAGGAACCAGGAGTGGACGAGTTCGGTAGGAGCGTCCGAAGACAACGTGCACCGCTCGCACCCCAGGCCTACACCTCCTCCCGAGGTGAGAAAGTGGTACCCGAAAGGTCTCCCCAGGGGATAGGACCTCAGACCCCGGTATCAGGACCCCAACTTCTAAAAAAAACGGGGGGGGGGAATTTTCAAAAAACTGAAACAGTGGTTAAAAAATCTTTAACCCTTTAAAGTGAATTTTTTCGTTTGGGTCCAAAACTCAATGAACTTCAGTCCTCTCATTCACTATGAACAACTATGTTCACACGAACTTCCAGTGGGACAACACACAAAGACGCGTTTGTAAGGCACAAAGAGCCCCCTTTGTTTACACACAAGTCAAACTTCTGGTCCTGGAAGACAGTAGGAAAGACGGGTCGTGGGACTCAGGAAGTCCTGCCGGTCCCGAGGCGGTCGGAGTCCCCTCCCAGAGTCCTCCGAACACCGGTACAAACTCCAGAGGTCTGGGAGGGACCCGAGAGCGGCTCGGGTGGTCACCCGTACGGCGGGGGGCAGAGACGACGGTCGTCCCTCTTCCCTACCGGCCGTGGTGATGACCCGGGTCCTCCCGCCGCCTCGTCGGCTGGTGTCTGTGCCATCGACACCTCCACGGTTTCTTTCGCACGGGGGGGGGGGGGGTGGCCGAGACGTCACTGACTCAGGCGGCGGTGACGTCTGTGACTGGAAGTCGTGTGGGCGTCGCAAGTCCCACTTCCAGTCCTGCGCAGAGAGACGCGAGTCCCTCTCGACCGAGCCGTCCGGGAGCCATCAGTCTATAAAGGTCTCTTCAACAAATACTTGGGCCCAAGACCGGAGAATGGTGTCAATCCTTCCGTGATTTTTGCTGATCGAATCTAAGGTGAGGGGTGTTGGACGTAGGTGGAAGACGGTCGGAAGACATTCTTTCGTCCCCTCGTAGCAAGTGAGTCGTTACGCAAGTAGCTTTGCTCCTTCTATCCTTGGTTGACCGGGACCACCCCCACCCGGACCGACGGAACTCCTGACGCCTTCGGAGTCCCGGGAAGGACCACCGGAGACGAGGGACCGTGGATCCTGACGGGCCCCTGTCTGAAAGGGGCGGTCGGTCGGGTTCGGTCCCGTCCTCCCGAGGCACGACAACGGGACCCGAAAGGTCTCCCCTGGGGATAGGACCCAGACCCCGGTCTGAACTGAACCCCAACACAAAATAAACGGGGGGTGTGGAAATTTTAAACTGAAACAGTGGTTAAAAATCAATAACCCTTTAAGGTGAATTTTTTTAGGTCTAAAACTCAATGCATTTTCAACTCAAATCCACTGTCGTACGCGAGTGGTGGGGACGGGTCAGTAGTGGACCTCCGGGACCCCGGACCCGAACAAAATAGGTTGAACGGTGTCAGGGGTGGTCGGAGACCCCAAATTGGTCCCGCGCGCACTATTTCTTCGACGGACAGTCACGTCCTCGGTCTTCTCTGTACCCAAGCTAGGGACCCAGTCCTTCCAGGGGACCTTCTCCTTTACCGTTAGGTGAGGTCATGAGAACGAACCTCTTAAGGTACCTGTCTCCACGGACCGCCCGATGTCAGGTACCCCAGTGCTTCTCAGTTTGTGCTGAATCACTGAATCGAGTGTGTGTGCGGTGGTCAGAGACTCCAGGTCGTCCCCGTTCCGGCTCACACAAACAACGAATACGGACCTGTCCTCGACGGATAAAGAATGACCACCCGTCCGGTGGAGGACTGGCCTCCCCACTTGAAAGTCAAAAGGTGGGGCTGGAGGTCCCTCCCCTCTCCCCGACGGTCACAGAGTGAACCGTGTCCTAGGAGTGACAAATAGGTGCAACAGGGTACGCAGTCGCAAAGGAAGAAAAGATTATCACTTATTAGACAACTTAGGTATTAGTGTAAAAGACTCAACCGGGTTTTCAGGTGGATAAGACCTGTAAAGTATACTTACCTTAGTGTGTGATACGCCAAAAGCCCCAGACCGAAGAAAGGGAACCACACAAAAGTCGCAAGTAGACACAACATCGCACATAGTCATGAAGCAGGGAAAAATGCCGGCTTATTGTAAGGAAACATACCTGTCCGGTATAGAACAAGTGGGGAAACAGACAAGTGCTTGTGAGTGGACAAAGGTAAAAAAATTTGACATCGCCATACGGTGACACTTGTAAGTGTGTGTTCGAAAACCTACCCAAAAACCTACCCGAAAGTAAACAGAACCGATATACGGACCCTCACCTTAACGTCCCAATATTCCTTTAAGAAGGGTCCACCACGACCACCATTTTTTTTCGACGGACGGTTTCGTCCTCTGCATTCTCTGTACCCCAGTTCAGGTCCCAGCCCCTCTGAGGGACCTCCTCTCGAACCGTTGGTGAGGTCACAAGAATGGACCTCTTAAAGTACCCGTCTCCTCGGACCGCCCGACACCAGGTATCCCGACGTTTCTCAGCCTGTGATGACTTCACTCAATCGTGCGTTCCTTTAAGACAGAAATTGAAAAACTCCTTGACGGTTGGAAAAAATGTGTCGCTGCAAGAGTGGTCTTTATATACTCCCAAGATTAAAAAGGTGTGGGAGTGGTTGTGAAAAAAAGACAAATTTTTTAACATTGATAGGGTCATCCACGCTTCACGATAGAGTAACACCAAGACTCAACGTAAAGGGACTACTGATTACTTTAACTCGAAGAAAAGTACCCGTATAATCGATCAAGAATAAACCTTTTTACAAATAATTCTAGGACACGCATAAAAATTTAACCCAACAGAAACACTAACTGAACGCTCAAAAATTTTTATACAAGGCCTATCATCTAGGGGTGGTCTATGTGCTAGACGTTTAAGGGAGGGTAAAGTACCCAATACAAAAGTGAAAAAACAAGGACAAGAATTGAGTTTAAAAAATTAAAAGTGCTTCGGGTCAAACGAAGAAACACGGAAACAAAAGTGTAGACTCTTCGGTAAGGGAGTAGGTTCCAGTGTCTCTAGATGTCAATACGAAAGAAGACCGGTAAAATATCAATGTCGACAATCCAATCTGGACCCTAGGTGAAACTCAAGGAAAAACACAGACCATGGACCGTCTCCATGTTTGGGGGAGACGACACACACTGATAAGTCGCTAGGGTCGTAATAAATGACTTTTCTGACAACGGAAATAACTTACCATAAGTCAAGTCAACGAGTCAGCACAGACTGAGAAACGCTGGGGTACTTAGCGTCGTGTGGTCCGGAGGGACAGGTAGTGGTTGAGGGCCTCAAGTGAGTCTGAGTGCAGGTAGCTCAGACACTACGGTAGGTCGGTAGAGTAGGAGCCAGAAGGGGAAGAGGAGGACGGGGGTTAGGGAGGGTCGTAGTCTCAGAAAAGGTCACTCAGTCGAGAAGCGTACTCCACCGGTTTCATGACCTCGAAGTCGAAATCGTAGTAAGGAAGGTTTCTTTAGGGTCCCGACTAGAGGAGATCTTACCTGACCAACCTAGAGGAACGTCAGGTTCCCTGAGAGTTCTCAGAAGAGGTTGTGGTGTCAAGTTTTCGTAGTTAAGAAGCCGTGAGTCGGAAGAAGTGTCAGGTTGAGAGTGTAGGTATGTACTGGTGTCCTTTTTGGTATCGGAACTGATCTGCCTGAAATCAGCCGTTTCATTACAGAGACGAAAACTTATGCGATAGATCTAACCAGTTTCGAAAAGAAGGTTCCTCATTCACAGAAAATTAAAGTACCGACGTCAGTGGTAGACGTCACTAGAACCTCGGGGGGTTTTATTTCAGACTGTCACAAAGATGACAAAGGGGTAGATAAAGGGTACTTCACTACCCTGGCCTACGGTACTAGAAGCAAAAGACTTACAACTCGAAATTCGGTTGAAAAAGTAAGAGGTGAAAGTGAAAGTTCTCCGAGAACCATAACCTCGTTAAATAAAAACCGTGTTTGTATCTATATCTACATCCAAGTCAAGTCAAGTCAACGAGTCAGTACAGACTGAGAAACGATAGGGTACCTGACGCCGTGTGGTCCGAAGGGACAGGAAGTGGTTGAGGGTCTCGAATGAGTTTGAGTACAGGTAGCTCAGTCACTACGGTAGGTTGGTAGAGTAGGAGACAACAGGGGAAGAGGAGGTCGGAAGTTAGAAAGGGTCGTCGTCCCAGAAAAGGTTACTCAGTCAAGAAGCGTAGTCCACCGATTTATAACCTCAAAGTCGAAGTCGTAGTCGGGAAGGTTACCTATAAGTCCTGACTAAAGGAAATCCTACCTGACCAACCTAGAGGAACGTCAGGTTCCGTGAGAGTTCTCAGAAGAGGTTGTGGTGTCAAGTTTTCGTATACATCCACACAAAGAATAAGAAAAGTTGTAACAACTGGATGTACACCCCTCCCCCGACGTGGAACCCCAAACCCCCCTAGATTCAAGGGACTGATCGACACCTTTGCCTCAGGATTAGCGCCCTTGAGGGCTTCAGGGAATAAGAATTCCACGAAAAATTATTATTTCGCCAGTGGTTGCGTAGTGTGCAACCGTCTCAGAGGTCACGACCGGAGCCCCGACTCGACACCTCCCGAGGGGTCTCAGAGGCAGGCGTGCCCGGCGTGTCGTTTTCCCTGTGGTCCCGCGGCACCTGTGTCTGGGACGCACCTAGGGCGTCGTCGCCCCCTGCCACCCCACCGCCGGCCTGCAGGCCGCTCCCTTCGCCCCCGGCCGGCCCGGCGAGTCCCTCCGCCGCGCCGCCGTCGCCCCAGTAGCGGGATCTGCGCGGCCCAACCTGCTGTTCGGTCCGCCGTCCGGGCGGGAGCCGCTCACCGGCGGCCTGTCGAGGCGGGGAGGTTCGTCCGAGGTGGGGCACACTGCAGTCCGCGGGCCGCCCGGGACCCGCGGCGGGCGGCGGGCGCGTACGCGCGGACCCCGCGAGGCGGCGCGCGAACCCGCGACTGGTCGGACGCAGCGCGTGCCGCAGCGCGCCGCCGGCCGGACGCAGCGCGAGCCGCCCGCACGCACGCCCCGCCACGAAGGCCGCTCCGCCACCGACCTACGCGGCGCCGGGTTCTACCTGCGCGGCCGCGACGAACGGCGGCGCCGGGGCCTGCGCGAGCCCGGGGTTGAGCCGCCAACGGGGCCGGCCGGGGCGTCTCGGGGCCCGGGGCGCGCGGCGGCGAACGACGACGACTCCCTCGGGCTCCCGCCGCGCGCCCCGGGCGCGACGCCCCTCCGGCCCGGCGGCCGGCCGCCGCCGCCGCTGAGAGAGCACCACGACGACCTGCACCGCGCGCCGCGCCGGCGCCGGGGCCCCGCCGCCCTCGGCCTCGGGCTCGGGGCGCGGCGGAGCTCGGACCGGCCGGCGGAGCGCGTCCGGGGGCCGCGGCGCGGGGAGCCCCCGGGGCCCCGGCGACCGGGGGTCCTGGACGACCACGCGGACCTCGCGCCGCAGGAGCGCGACCGGCGCGGCAGGGCCCCGGGCGGGGGGCCGGTCCTCCGGCCGTCGGGCCGGCTCCGGGCGGCGCGCGGGCGGCCCGGGCCGATGGCCACGGGGCTCGGCGTCACGCGCGAGCGGAAGCGGTTCTTCGTGGTCGAGGTCCACGTGGACGAGTGCGTGCCGTCGCCGGTCCCGGCCGCCGGGAAGTTCACGGGCGACCTGCCGACGCCGACCCGGAAGTGGTGCAGGATGTTCGAGTTCGCCGTGGACGTCAGCGTGCTGTTCGACGCCGGCAAGCCGACGGGTCACCCGCCGACGCCGTTCTTCAAGTGGTGGCACATGTTGGAGTTCCGCGTATACTTCCGCGTGCTCGTCCTCTCGGACAAGTTCACGCTCCACACGCGGCTCGCGAAGGGGTGCGTGCGGTTCGAGTCGAGCGTGGTCGCGTCGGTGAAGCTCGGGCTCTCCGGGATGTTCACGCTGAAAGGGCCACTCGCCGCGCCCGCCCCGCGCCACAGAGGAGAGGAGGGCTGGCCCCCAGCGCCGCCGAGGGCCTGGGCGAACCGACGCTTCATCGAGCCCCTTAGAGCCTCGGGAGGGGGCCCACGCCCACGCAGGCTACTCGCTCTGGTGTTCCGCAGAAGGGTGGCTGCCTCGGCCTCCCTCCAGATCAGTGACCCTTTGCGAGTCAGGCCGAACGCCCGCGCGTGGGGCCCGACGTCCTTGCGACCCGGCGGCGCGTCGGCCCCGCTCTGTAATCCCGCGGGGTCCCCTAGTGGTGGACCACGCCGCGTAGGCGAAAAATACAACAATTTTGAAAACAAAACAAACCTGAAGTGCCAACATACTTCAAGACTTTGAGCAGAAGTAGAAGTCTACCTCTGAGGGCCGCTCTACCCAAGCCACCCACTCACAGGTACCTGAGAGGCGGGCCTATCCGCCGAGGTCGTCGCCTCCCGTACAGGGACGCTTCCTCTCCGACCCCGCGGCCCCGGCCGACGCCTCGGTTCCGTCCCCTACACCCGTCCACCCTCCGAAGACCTCCCGGAAGGAATTTTCTCTTCGACCGCACACGCGGCCCGCTAACCAACTACACAACACCTGGCCCTCACGCGAGGCGTATCACAGACCCAAGGCCTGCACATGACCTTTCCCTAAGACTTTCCCGCCTTCTTTACGGTCTACAACCCCTTAAGAGAGACTAGAAGGGGACACGGGACCCGGCTAGGAGACGTGGGCCAGAGGCACCTCTCGGACCAACCTCTCGTGAGAGACAGGCCGTGAGCCGTGGACTCCTGCCGAATGTCTGGCGAGATCACTTTTCGAGTCTCCCGCAGGAAGACTCGTGTCACGATCGTCCTAGTCCTTGGGTGGACAAAACCCGTGCCCCAGTGGGACCCCCAAAACTCCACTTACTAGACACCCCACAGACAGGGGCCACCCGCCTTTCCCTCTCCCTGGTCATCTCACAAAGTCCGGCGTCCCCGGACTCCCGACTGGGTCCACCTCCGACACCCGACGACTCGACGAGGTCGACCCCTCCTAACTCCGCGACCCAGGGCCCCGAAGAGACAGCCAACCCCCTCCCACACAGAACGACTCCGTCTGAGGGTTGAAACGAACAAATCTACACAGATGGACTGCCTCCCCGTTGGGTTTCACTCCTTACCGGTCCCGGCGACCCCTCTCTGTCTACACATGCACTCCTCCTCACCCCCCGCAAACCCCTCTACTCGCAAAGGGACGAGTAACAGTGACGCCTCTCCTCCCCGCGGCCCGAGACGTGGACACCGCCGGGGCCCTCCCGAACTCTCCCCGGTATCGCGGGTGACGAGTGCCCGTAGAACGTCGGAGTACCCAGACGGCCGACACTCGTGACTGGAAAGACAGCTTCCTCTCGACCGACAAATGATCGGTTCAGCGCGGGTCGAGACGAAGAGGTACCTGTCGGACGAAAAAGGTGGTCCGAGGAGACAGGTACCCTAAAGGGTCCGTCCTTATGACCTCACCCAACGGTAACGGAAGAGGTCCCCTAGAAGGACTAGGTCCCTAGTTTAGACCCAGAGGACGTGACGTCCTCCCCAAGAAATGGTCCCTCGGCGGTCCCTTCCTCGACCACCGAAGATCGAGAGGGGTCACCTCTCGAATCACTACAAACTTCAGGGCACCGAGTCGGACCCAACTTCTACGTCCACCCTTCTCCGGCACATTCGCGTCTCCTCGGGCCACTGAGAACTGTCTCGTCCTTCGGGGTTCCTCTGTCCGGTCTCCCTCCTCCTCGAGCGCCGTCCCGGGCGAGACGGAGGCCCTCCTGCACGAGTCCCTACCCCCGACCCGGACTGAGGCGTCGACCCTCTGGGAGTCCACAATGACATCACCGACCGTCGGGAGAGTCCGAGTCGGGCTGGTCTGTCTGAGACCCAGGACTCATAGACCAAGTAGAACAACCCAAATGCCCAGCAACTCAAGGGTGGTGTGGACCTCACAGACAGCACGACTCGACTCTCGACTACCGACGGAGGCTCCTGCTGGTCCACCGGTGCACCCCGTCCACCGGACACTTGACGGGGCTCGACGGGGCTGAAATCGGAGGTCCCTCCGGGAGCACAGGAGGAGGACAGAAGGGACCACGGTCGCCGCGGGCCCCGCCACTGACCCAATCGAGACACTGAGCGGAAGGCAGGGCGGTCACTCGTCCGAGACACAAAGAGACAAGTCCGACGCTCTTCTGTAAGTAGTGACACTCGCGAGACAAAAGGGTATTGGCCCGGGTGAAGGCCCTTGTTCTTGAGAAAAGGACGAGGAAAGGCCCTACGTCGTTTGTCATGCTGTTTCGGACAGCGGACTTTTAGGTGGACTCTTCGGTGTGTCCATTGCTCGGTCCCTGCGGGCCGGGGTCGGGCGGCAGACGCGTCCAGGGCCACCATTGGCACCCACACCGAGAAGAAGGGAGTCCACTCTCCGGAAAATAGACACTGAGGCTGTCAACGCCGACCTGGAAGTGGTCGTACAGATTCGAGAACTCCGTGTTCTCCATTGGAGCGTAAACCCAACCTAAGAAGTAAAGCTTTGCTGACTCAATAACCAGTCATCGTCTTCGGACACCCACCCTACTAGGCACCTAAATTCAATATTTTTTGTTCACACCTATTGAACCTTTCAAGTCTTTCAAATATTCTTCTCTTCGTGTGTCTCAGGTCAGTGAAATTCAGTCGAAAAGACACGCGTGAACAAAATTTCAAGTCAATCACGCGAATTGCGAGTCGAACCAAAGATCGTCTCGATCCCAACATCTGACTCGGAGGGAGCACGGTAGCAGCAAAGGCACCACCACCACCGGGAACTCCCAGACCCGGAACGCGTCCACCGGGAACCGCGAACCGGAAACAGGACGCGAGCCGGAGAGTCGTCGAGACTGCGACTTCGCGAACAGGAGGACAAAACGGACCCCCGGGTCTCTCGACCCTCCGCAGGACAGGAAGTGTCGGCCCCGACTCCCGCAGGTACGCCTGTTTCTGGCGCACGCACAGTCCGCTCCGGGGACGCCGTCCCTGTCGGACACACCACCACCCACCGACTTACCCCCTCCGCCGACGAGGAGGGACGCACCTTCGAGACTCAGACTGACACCTGCTGAGGTAGTCCTTCCTCCTGAAACGGGTGCTCCCTGGTTTAGGGCCGAAGAGACTCTGCTCGGCAAAAGGGGACGCCGCGCCTCTCGAGGACCCACCCACGGAGAACGTCTCGACACCGACGCCCCCACCGCGCGCAGCAGTGGGAGCGACGGTAGACAGGGCGTCCTTCGTACTGCTGCTGGCGGCCAAGGGGACGGGGCAGCTCCCGACGCCGTTCAGTAAGTGGGCCCGGCTCGTGGACTTCCCGGTGTCGCAGTGGGTGGACCCATGGTTCGGGAAGCGGACAGGACACCTTCCACCCACACTCGTCGGGGTGCCGACGGACCGTGACACCCACCTTCACAGACTCCACGGTGCACCCGGCCCCGCACCCCACCGAGCCGACCAGAATCGACCCCCGTTCACAAAACCCTCGTCTCACGATCGTTCGTCCACGTCTCGGGCTGGCGACCTCGGTCCCGGACCCCGACACCGAGACGGCTCAGGGACGACCGGACCGCGACACTCCTAAACCGCAGTGTGACACCCCTTTCACGGCAGGTCCCTCTGTGACGTCTGGGTGGACTTCGACTCGCAAGGGACCTCGTACCGCTTCCGCGGGGCCACCAGCTCGGTCTGTGTCTGACCGCAGAGGCGTCCCGAGGTCGACCCCGCCCGGTGTCCGCGTGCCGGTTGCTCACCCCACGACCCCTGCACCGCGTCGGTGGGTCTGACACGACCCCACCCCGCCCCCTCCCCAACCTCTGTCTTCGTGGTCCCCGGCCCGCCCCGAAGAGGGCCGTTCACACACGCCGGGGGCCCTTCCACCCGTCCTCAACCCCCAGGCGTCCCTGCAAACAGCGATCCCCCACCAACGGCGGAAGGGAACCCGCCCCATCGAACCGTCTTCGCACTCCTGACACCCGTACAGAAACACTCCCGCACTGCGCTCAGAGCCATCTGGCGACGTGAGTCCTTCTCCACCAGCAACTGTGCACCTGTGTGCGTGCACGACGACTCGTACGTCCCTTGGACCCGCTTTCACTCTAGGAAGCCCGACCGATTTTCGAAGTAAGTCGAAGATTCATTTTTATTTTCTGTGCAAAGAGTGTAAGTGGTTCTTGAGACAGCTTGAGGAATGAGTGGCAAAACAAGTCGATGGAAGGCCGTAGAAAGTCGACCGTAGTACTAAGACAGAAGGGGTTTGAAGGGGGGGGGTGTATCGTAAGGAATGAAGTTCCAGAGTATCGGGTCATTCTTGTGCCAACGACCGTAAATGTCACAAACCCCTTCGGGAACAAAAGGGGACGTCGGCATGAGAGACCAAGGAAACGTAGTTCTTACAGTTTTGTTTACGTCGATCCTGTTAAGAAAGGCAAAACAAATCTTTGACCTCGTTGGGTAAAGGGGTGAAAGATGTCATCGGAGTAACGTATGTTTGTGGTCAGTTTATCTTCTGCAAGACTCACTCAGAAGTAAGTCCAAGACGCACGTCACCCAGTAGCCTTTCGGCGCACAGTCGTCGAGAACGCCTAGTCGCAATGTAAGAGCGCCATATCAGGGCAGTCACCCGGTCGCAAAGGACACGGGAGACGAGAAAAAAGAAATTGAAAAGTAAAATAGAACCTCCCGGTGGATTAATCAGGAATCGTCACAACACTCTCAAAGTCCATCTACTACTTCCCTGGGCGGCGCGTGTGTGTGTGCGCGCAGGGAAGAGGGGGTCGGGGGGGGTCCGCCGGGGCACTGGGACTCGCCTCGGGACACACGACACGCACCCCGGAACAACGAGTGCATACACTTTGTGCGTCGTACACGCGTCCCGCGAGGTGGGGAGGGAGGTAGGAGGGGGCCGTGGGTATTCGACCAAGAGGTTCGGACGCTCAGACAAAGGCAAGACACTCACTCACGCACACGTGGTAACGAAAAGGTCTGGGGTGAACGCCCCCCACGATATACTACAAAGAGGAGAGGGAAGTGGACCGTCCTCTCGGAGCCCCAGGGGGTGCGAGACGTCCACCGTAGCGCAGCAGTGCACATCACCGACGCATAATCAGGTGCCACCCGAGCAGGGCGCAGAGGGTATGGGCAGGGAGACAGCTACCTGTCGACCGGAGGTGGAGGACCGAGAACGTCTGCCACGACGTCACTTGCGACGTCGCGCACATAGGAAACCCTAGCACAAAAAGAGGTCTATGCACGAGGACTCACCCCAACGTCCCAGCATACCACCGAGACAAAAATCAACAAATTCCCGGAGGCGTGACAACCTATCGCCGGCGTGGTCAAATGTAAAGGCGGTCGTCACGTCCTCCAAGGCAAGGGAGGTGCAGGAGCGGACGCAAATGAGAAACACCTAAACTACTCGACACACACGGACTCGGCCCGGAAAGACGTCAACGCCACTCGTCCCCGGCGAGTAGCGACGCCCGACGCCGCCGAAGAGAGAGACACCGCGCACCGGAAGGCCTCGTGTCCGGGTCGTCGGACCGCGGACACACCGGGATCAGCGAGCCTCCGCCCACCCTAGAAGGGGCCGGTCGGCAACTTCAACGGAGAGGACGTAGCTGTTCGCCGAAGAAGGGGTGACTCGGCAGTCCCCTCGGGACTAATACCTACAAAACTACTACCGGGAGGACTCACCCCACCTCACGATGGAGTCACTGCAAAGTAAACGTAAAGAGACTCTTAATCGCTATACCTCGCAGAAAAGGACACGGAGAACCGGTAGACATACAGCAGGAACCTCTTTGCAGGTAAATCCAGAAGACTGGCAAAAGACCGACCCAAGAAACAAAACTACTACGACTCGGAGTTCTCGACGACTATTTAAAACCTCCGACTAAGGCACAGTCAATGTAGTGAACGTTTATAGAAGAGGGAAAGACACCCAACAGAAAAACAAGGCACCAAAGGAGACGATACGTCCGCGAAAACTCAAATTAATCCAGGGGGCAAAATTTTTTAAAAACGAAAATAAGGGTAATAAGACTCTCTACCTACCTTTTCTGTGACAACGTTGGGTAAAGTCTCCTACGAGACAAAGGAGATCCTCGACACATCACAGATGAGAGGCAAATCCAGAAACTAGGCAAACCTCGAATAGAAACACGCACCACACCTTCTTACTAGGTTAAGGAAAGAAAAAAAATCGTACATCGACAGGTCGAAAGGGTCGTGGCAGACAACTTCTCTGACAGAAACGGTGTAACACCTCAGAACCGAGGAAACGACGACCAATTAACGGACAAACCACATACCCAAATAAAGACCCGAAAGATAGGACAAGTAACTGGACATAAAGATAAAAACACGGACCTGGTATGACAAAACTACGGACATCGAAACATCATATTAGACTTGCTTCAGTTCCTCGCACTCAGGAGGTCAAGACAAAAAGAAAGAGTTCTAACAAAACTACTAAGTCCCAGAAAACACAGAAGTATGTTTAATGGATTTTTTAAAAAAAACAATGTCAAGACACTTTTTACAACAACCACTAAACTATCCCTAACGTGACTTAGACAACCTCTTCCGTTGCCGTCGGGTGAGGTCATGACAACGGACCTTTTAGGGTACCCACCTCCCCGGACCACCCGATGTCAGGTACCCCAGTGCTTCTGAACCTGTACTGACTCACTGAACTGAAAGTGAAAAGTGAAAGCACGTAACCTCTTCCTTTACCGTTGGGTGAGGTCACAAGAACGGACCTCTTAGGGCCCCTGCCCCCTCGGACCGCCCGACTGCGCTGACTTCACCGAGCCGCCGCCGCCGCCGTCGTCGCGACTTAGAGGCCTAACGGACCCACCATCAGACAACAAGACTGTCATAGCCAAGAAGCCGAGGTACCGGCACCGTACAAACAAGCGTAGAAACGAAAGTGGTCGCAGAATGTCACAAACCTCATGCACAGAAAGCAGAGAAATCCATCCAAATAAGGACGCATCAAATAAAAAGATTGCACCGTACACCTTAACAAAGGACTCAGAGGGAAAGACTAGAGAGCCACAATCGGACATCTTTGCGTCGTCCCCCGACACACACCGAAAGACTGGACGTCGGAGGGGTCCAGGGGACCACCGAGTCCGTCGAAAGACCACCGTAGAAATCCCGGAAGTCACCCGTCGCAGCACAGTGGACGTTTGTCACGGTCGAGCGTCAGACAAAAAGGTCGAAACTCGAGGGCAACGCAGAAAAAGAAGACGACCGGGATCGATCACGAACGCCTCGACACGACTTACTGTCACCGTTCCCACCTGCGGGCACGGAACAAGGACTAGAATCTCCTTCACGAGAGGCGTAAAGTGGCAGATCACACTACAGTCGTACACCTCACTTCACTGCCAAACGGCGTACACCGGAAGCAATACGACTCTACACGAGAAAGACACGAGTGGAAGACCTCACAAAGAGTATTCACCTACACCCTAAACAGTCTTCGAGAAAGACGTGGTAACTCCATTGGTACACCAAAAAGAAGAAGGTGAAAGCCGCACCACACAGCGTGACTAACTACACACCCAGAACTTTTGGGAACGTAGGGACCCTTCCTAAGGAGATCTAACGTACACACTGGGAAAATTACACGACAACCTAAGGTCAACGAGTAAACAATAGAAAAACTCGTTTCTCGAGAAGGTCTACGGAAGATTTCAGAAGGTCCCTTAACTTTAAAGAAGGTAACTCTCTCAGAACACGTCTAGTTCATTTACCTGGAGACTTCCACGCCACAGACCAGTCATCCCTCCCACTCAGTCTTGAAGGGTCGACTCGACACTGTCAAAAACAGACCAGTAGTTTCTTCGGGTGCCAGAACGAATAGGACTCCCGTCTCGTACACGAAAGACGACGGACTGAGGTGCGCGAAGGAGGAACTCACGACGACAGCCGGAACGACCTCGGCACGAGTAACCTCGCTTAGCAGACCAAAAGACCTTCCTCGGGTATTGTCTCCTGAGGGAAGGTCGGGGTGGTGTAAGGACTGCAACGGAAGATCCTACTTCTGGTCGGAACGGCACCGCCCACCACCGAACGCAGTGAACGGGGTGCTCGAGCAGGCGAGGTGCAGGAGCATGTCGTACGTGAACGGTAGCGAACAGCACTACACAAAACTTTCACCTGTCAAAAGTAATGCAAAGTCATCTCTTAGGGCACATCTCATACCCGTCCTTCCAAACAAACGAACACACCTTGGGTCTGAAGCTTCGTTACCGGCATTGGTTCCGCCATGTCCTCTGAGAGTACCACCCACCCACAACTCGCACAGACGACAGGGGGTGCACCGCATGGTAGCCAACAGGAGTCCCAAACTCAAGCCAACGAAAGTTGAGGTCGGCTAGAGGGGTCGGCACCTCGTCACAGGTCGTCCCTCGGAGGTGCAGACTAGTCGTCGACGGGGAAGAGACATGTGACACGTCTGGAGAAAGACACAGAGTCGGCGTAAAAATAAAAGAGCTTTATTGTTTCGCACTATACGACCTTGACAATGAAAGAGGGAAGGTAGAACCGATGTGTCTTTAAGTGGTCAGAACCACGGAAAAAACAAACAAAAATACGTGTGGCCAAACTGTCGACAGTGCTATGTTAGATTGTCTTAACAAACGTACTTCAGTGTCTGTCACCGCGTCGTGACATCGGAAGAATCCCTCTTTCAGCTTACTCGGGAACCCGGTGGGCTGTAGAACGAGAGACAACTTAAACGTTCAAAGATGTCGGCCTTCGACGGAAGACCGTCCTCGACCCTCCTGCAGGGACGACACCAGTCCGGTCAGGAGTCGTCTCGCCACACTGGTCTCCAGTCAAGTCTCGACAGAGTCTCCGTCGGTTGGGACCGAGGACGCCGAGTCCTGGGAGAAAGGGACGTTCTTGGGGAGGGCAGGGCTGGGTAGGAAGGACTGGACCCTCGTGGCAGGGCAGGGGCGAAATACCTGTCTGTCGTGTGCGCCTCGGCAGGCGAGGGAGGGTGGGACGACATCTGGGAACCGGAGTCCGGAAGTACCGAGACTACCCGGACGGGGAGCAGTGGACCTTCCACTGCAGAGAGGACTCTGGACAAGGACAGGACGTCCGCCTGTGGTGGGAGCCCGGGTCTCACGACCCGTCGGGCCGGGACAGGTGGAACCACCCGACGGCAGACGAAGCCGCTCCCGTCGACTGACGGACGGCGGCACGGCTCGAGACCGCCACCCCGGACCCGGCACCTCCGACCCATTGTCGGAGACGCCCAACGACTAAGGGACACAGGGTCGTGGTAGGCACGACACTCTGGGACCACCCGCACCCGGTGGTCGGTCCGTCCGGGTCCAGGCCGGGGGAGGAGGACCAAGAGCCGGCAGACGGGCTTGGTGGACCGTCGCCGAAGAATCACCTTCGGCACTCCTGAAGAGGTGTCCTCCTCCAGTGAAGACCCCAGTCACCCCTGCTAGACGTCGGACCTACAGAGCCCCAGCACCCAAAAGGAGGCCATCGTCGCATCGTCTCCACCAGCCACACTGAGCCGCCATCTTCCACCCTCTACGACCGTACCGGAGCTCCGACCCCCCGTCGGCGCACAGTGTGGGCCCCGTGGACGCCGGAAGTCCCGTAGAACCGCGACGGGCCCCGGTCCCGGACCGCGGAGTGTGCCGACAGGAGAGAGGGGTCCCACGACGCGGTCCAAGAGCCGCGCCTCGTCGGAGATGTAGGTGCGGTTCTTCGTGGACGTCCTACACCGAGGGGGCTTCTCGTCCACAGGCCACAGGTCGACGCTGGCCGAGAAACGGAGGTTCGTGTCGTACTTCCGGGTGCACGAGTCCGTCGTGGCGGCCGTGGGTCCACCCGGGGACCGCCGGCGCCCGCGCCGACGTCGACGAGTGACACAGGACCTGCGGGCCGGGTCCCGGTGCCGACGGAACGGACGTGTGGGTGCAGACGAACACGGTGGGGTTGGGAGAACGGGCGGTGAGAGCCCGAAGGGGGCGGACCGGACCGGTCAGTCCCGAGGACTTCGAGCGGAACTGGAGTAGGACACACGGCTCGACGGGGAGGCCGAGGACAGGTCGGGACGGGCCCTGTCAGCACCCCAGTCTTGTCTGACAAGGACCTGTTCGTGCGCCCGTCTCGCGTTTGTCGCTGCTCAGGGTGCCACTGAGACGTGTCCCGGTACCGGCAGGACGGGGGTCCGCGGCCCGTGAACCGTCGGACCGAAAGGCTGGCACTCGGGTCCGGGGGTCCGTACCGCCCGTCCCCGACCCACGACGTGTCGCCGGAGAGGGGTGTAGGTAGGGCGGCGGACGAGGGGTCCCGGACCACCCACACGACGAGTACGTCCCGGAGCGCCCACTTCAGGACCGGCGTCAGGGGACACGTCGACGGCGACCCGAGACGGGTCCCGACGGACGGGCGGAACCCGTATCGGGGGCGGGACGAGACACTACGACCCTCCCCTTCACCCTGCGTCCCGCACAGTCCTTCCCCTGACCCTCGCGGGTGCGGACACTCCACTGCACCGGAGCACAGACCGCACCCGCAGGGCCGAGACAATCCACTGCACCGGAGCACAACCCGTCCACTCCCCCAGACAACACTCACCATCCATAAGTGCCGAGCCGCACTGACATCCACGACCCCTCACACACAGACAACACCTCCTTGGGACGGACCGGGACCTCCCCGACCCAGGGGAGTGCCACAAGGACCACCCTAGTGCGACCTACCTCCACTCCGTCCCGGCACGACGAGACTCCCTCGACCAACGGAAGTGCACCGGCCACGATCACGAACACACACCGAACACTTATAGACGGAGAGAGTACACCGTCCAGAGGTCATTTGAGAATGTCTTAATTGTTTTACGATTTATTCTATAGATGCTCGTTCAACCATAAAGAACTACAAACGGACCTAAGTCAAGTCAAGTCAGTAAGTCAACACAGACTGAGAGACACTGGGGTACCTGACGTCGTGTGGTCCGGAGGGACAGGTAGTGGTTGAGGGTCTCAGGTGGGTATGAGTACAGGTAACTCAGTCACTACGGTAGGTTGGTAGAGTAGGAGACAGCAGGGGAAGAGGAGGGCGGAAGTTAGAAAGAGTCGTCGTCCCAGAAAAGGTCACTCAGTCGAGAAGCGTAGTCCACCGGTTTCATAACCTCAAAGTCGAAGTTGTAGTCTGGAAGGTCACTTGTGGGTCCTGACTAGAAATCCTACCTGACCACCCTAGAGGAACGTCAGGTACCCTGAGAGTTCTCAGAAGACGTTGTGGTGTCAAGTTTCCGTAGTCAAGAAGTCGCGAGTTGAAAGAAATACCAGGTCGAGAGCGTAGGCATGTGTTGGTGTCCCTTTTGGTATAATGGCAAGAACTAAATAAGTGTCCCTCGACTTAGTCGTTCCAACAGATCCTTTGACCTTTCAAAACTCTTTCTCTGCATAAAGACAAAAATGGTAGAAGTCTCTCCGGGACGACAGAGAGGTCTTACAAGGGACCACGACCCCCTAGCAACTCCGGGGTCACCCACCCGGGTCGTAGACTCGAGGCATCGTCGTATCGGCGCCTGTCTCCGAGAGACGCACCGACAGGAGGCAAACGAGCCCCTGCCGCAGACCGTCGAAAGGAGGGACCCAGGGGTCACCTTGGAGCATCGACGGGACGACGTCACAGGTGCCCCGCCACACTCGAGTCCCGAGCGAGGCCCACCCCCACGACCGCGACGTCCTCTCCGGACAGCGTCGGGGCGACCGAGGAAACGGTCTAAGAGCGTGAGGACAGAAGGACCACCGAACCACGGACCGCTCACGAGTGGTCCTAAACCCCACCACCCACAAGAACACAGACTCGAGGTCGCACTTGCAGGTCACTGCAGCAAATTACAGCCGCAGCAGGGAAGAGGCCCCCCACTGGAGTACCGACCGGAAGGAAGTGGCTCCTCGTCAATGAGCTCACGACCCGCGGCCACGGCGACACCAGTCCCCTCGGGCGAACCCCCGGCCCGGACACGGAAGACACCCCGCCCCCGCAGACCTTTGTCCCACCGAGAGGTTCGGACAACCCTCGGCGAGCCAGGTCCCCCGGCGTCGGACCCAAGTCACGTGCCCCGGATGACACACAGAGACGTCCGACCGGCCGGTCGACCAGGGGTGGTAGGAGGGGCAAGAGGGGGAGCTCGAGCCCTCTCCGCCTCTGGTCCGACTGGGGTCTTCCCATGGGATCGGCGCCCTAGTCACGCCGGACTCCAGCCTCCAAGCACGAGACACTCCCTGCGCCAGAGGTGCCCGTGACGCCCCGGTACGCACACTGCCCACACTTCGGACTTCCTGAGCCCCACTTTGAAAGAGAGTGATAATGAACCCCTCGTAGTCACCGGCCCCCTTCTGGGTCCCCCAGCTCCGAGACTCCGGGGTACGCCCGTGGGCCCGCAGGGGGCGCCGAGGAGGGACGCCTCACACCGCGGAAGCCCCCGGCCGTCCCCGACGCCTCAGGCCAGGCGCGGAGAAGCCATACGGGGCGGGCGCAGAGTTCGCGTCTGTCGGGAGGGTAGAGACTAGTGGCACAAGGAAGGAAAAGTCTGGAGAAGGGAGGCGACCCCCGAGGCTCGTGCGACTGCGGGCCGCCACTGGGGCCGTCGGGGCCCGTCCCGCTCAAGTCGGTGCACCTGGAACGCCAAGAGAAGAGGCTGGGCGGTCGGCTGCCGTCACGGCGGGGGCCCGGGGGGCTGCGCCGCGACCCGGGACCCTAGGACTGGCAGCTGCACTGAGGACGCCCACGGAGAGAACCTCCCCTGGACGGACGGCCAGTCCGAAGGAAACCCGGCTACCTGGGCGACCAGAAGCACCGGGTGTCACTGCAGGGCGGACCGGGCCTATCGGGGGAGCAGGAACCCTGTCGTCGGCACCCAAAGGTCGTCCCACCGGAGCGACGCCTGCTGAACGGTCGGTACCCGTGTCCCTGGGACCCGACAGACCACCGACACGGGCACTTCTCGAACCTAGTCCTGGGGGTCCGAGACTGGGACTCGCCGGGGGTCCCTCGGTCGTCGCGAGGACTTGGGGACCACGGGTAGTTCTACCTCGGTCTGAGCGGGGGGGCGCGGGTCGGGCCGACCGTCGTCCTCGGTCCGCTTCCCCGCAGCGCCGGACGTCTCAGGTCGGGGAGCCTCGTCGCACCAGGAGTCTCTCTGCGGCCCGAGCGCCGCCCCTGGTCGCCGAAGATGGACCATGCTCCGTGGGACCCCAACGGCCGAGGATCGAACCGAGGACGGGGCGGCACACCACAGGACCTAACTGGGAGATGACGTCTGCGAAGGATCCCCGGACGCTCTCGCACCTCGGGGCCGATGTTCAGACCTTTGGACTTAAGGACAGAGCTTAGACCTTGCCTGATCACAAATACTGGAACTCGTTTAGTGAATTGAACAGGCTCGGAAGTCAGGAGTCAATAAAGACTTTGCTCCCCGAAGCTGTGCTAAAGGTTCCAAGAGACTCACGACCCCAAACCCCCTACTACACAGAAAAGGACTCTTTTCGACCCCGCAAGTATGGCAACTGCACAGGACCACCAACTCGCAGAGTGTGTTGCCGTCCAGGAGTCTGCCCGAGGACTGTCTCCTTGACGTCGCAGTTGTCACAGATTTCCAAGTACCTGCACTTTTGGTCCTTCTTAATGGGCAATCCTGACTGCTCTCTTCCTCTCACCAGACCCTCGAGACAGAGGCCTCCCGGTACTGCGGAGAGGTGAACACTCCGGACTGCGACTGCGCGACACTGACGCGAGTGCAGTCAATGCACAAGTGACATTGACTCTCATTGAATGCGTCTCAGAACCCTGTCAGACAAAGGAGTCGGAGTCCACCCTCGTCAGTTCATCCAAAGAGAAACACCACGTCCAATTTAAGTTATCACTACAAATACAAGTTTTTCAATTTAGAATGAACCGGTGCTAAATTGCTTCTCGAGGTGGCACTCGCTGCGTCTCTACCGACTCCGGGTCCCGGTCGTCGCACACTCCGACTGGGCTGGGACAGGCAAGAGAGCGATCGACACACTGACCCCAGCCGGGCCGCAGACCCTCGGGTCTTCCGCGAGCCTCTCCCCGGACGTCCATCCGGACTCGGGGGCCCCTACTCCCAGCCGGCACTGGAGTGCCACGAGGGTCGGGGCGCGGGCGCCTGGCCCGCGAACCCCTGTAGGACGGGAGGGACCTCGTGGCCGGCGAAGCGGCCGACTCCGGGGGCGTCGGGGCCGGGGCCCGCCCACCTCCCGATACGACTCCGACACCCCGCCACCAGCCCAGGACACAATGTCCGTCGTCTCTCCAGAAGTCGAGTGCTGTCCGACCAGGCACACTCCACAAAGTATTCCAAATCGGAGGCCTCCTTATTCACGACGAAGGACCTGACCTCAGTGCAGCGGCGACACTGAGACGCAGGGGCAGCGGGCTGCACTACAAGTCAGACTGGAGCTTTACCTGGGACACGAGTCAACGGGGGGACGACAAACCCAGGGCTGACTACGGCGAGAAAAAAACCTAAGTCCTTCCACCTCCGAGTCGCTCTTGACTAACGGTCAGGCAGGTCGCTCGGTTCCTCTTCTCCGTCTCTCCGCGGCCCTCGGCGAACCCACTCCGACGCACACGACCCGGCCCCGACGCACACGACCCGGCCCCGACGCACACGACCCGGCCCTCGGCGAACCCACTCCGACGCACACGACCCGGCCCCGACGCACACGACCCGGCCCCGACGCACACGACCCGGCCCCGCCGCGCCCCTGGGACCCGTCCCGCGAAGACCAAAATCCTGCAGTCGGCGAAACACCTCAAAGATTTCGTGTCCCATCCGACGTGTCAGGCACGAACAGACGCTTGAGCAGGCAGACAGGCCCCGCGGACATGAACCACGTAACACTCCGACAACGACCGAAGGAGTTTTTCGTGGTACACTTTATAAATTGATGTCTAATAAAGTTTTCGTAGCTCTCCTCACATCCTAGGCGCCATGTGAGCAGGCAGCCAGAGATGAAACTTACTGCTAGTGCGAGAAAAGGCACCGAAAGAAGTGCATTTGTGACGGGACCCCACGGACGGATACCAGCCACAAGTGACAGTGCCCCCTCCTCCGGGGGCCAGGAGCTCGGGGCCCCACCACCCCCGTGTCTGCCGTGCCGGGCACCTCTGCCGCACCGGCCCCGCCGCCGACAGCCCGGTAAAACAAAGAAAGAACAAGCACAATTATGAACTCACAAAAAAAAATCTTGAATCCTATAAATCTTTGTATGGTCTGTCCCAGTAGTGAACCAATCTGCAATGGTCGAACGGAAAGAAAGTTCGACCGAAGATCGTGGGTAGGTCAAAAGTCAGTATTTTCGGCACTCGCAAACACTCAGACAAACGGGCCCAGTGGACCCCTCCGCAACACGGAGCCCGGAAAGTGCACACACGTGGGGGCGGGAGCGGGACCGGGGCGGGGACACACACACGCGCGCGTGTACGTGCGTGAACGACGTCTCGACCCCGTCACACAGGAGTCCGGCCGCCCGGACAGTCGCACGTCCTCCGACACGGGACCGCTCAACCCGCACCCCCGAGACATACCGGGGGCTCCGGGCCCGAGACCCGGACGGTGAGGGAGTCCCGACGTCTTCTGCGACTGCAGGTGGGGTGAGTGAAAGTCGATCTACTGAAGACGAGTACGTCCTTCCAGTCGTCTTTACAGGGGCTTGAATGGCACAAGTCCTGGTCCTCGGACCGAACGAACACGGGAGGTCCCCACCAGCCCACACAGATGGACGAGTCACTAAGTTCGTGACATACCGAAAGGTCTGCCTCGGACGGTTCACAGGTCCGAAGGGTGGACTCCGTCCCCCCGCGCAGAGGAACTCACCCTTCCGAGGGTGGGGATGGGGGTCGAACTCCGGCCTCTCGGGCGTCCTCCTCCTCGCATTCACGTACGGGTGGAAGGGAAAAGGTCTCGGGGCCCGGTCGGCACGGAAAGGGGCCTCGGAACGAAAACCACCTTGACGTCTGTACATCTTTCTGCGAAGGGACGGCCCCAGGTCGGGGCCACCTAGGTCCCTTAATCTTCCCACCTGCCTCAGCCGCTCCTTTCTGAATAAATAATTATATTCTAATCTAATCCTTCTTTATTACATCATCCTTCTAATTCACCTCTCTTCTCCGACTAATTGAACCCAATACACCTTTTGGTTATTTCAAGGTCTGTTCCTCGAAGATACAATCCGGCGGCCGCGGGCAAACTTATAGCCTCTCACGGGGAGGAACCCGAGAGAGAGAGTGCCTAGAATTTTCGGCCCAGTTCATTCATCTGTGTCACTCGGAGGTGCGGGGTCTACCCTTAAGTCGGACTTTAATCTCATTTCTCCTCTGTGCCCCCTTTGGTCAGGTCACTGACCGAGAGGCAGATAACAGGAAGTTCCGGAAAATATGAAAACTAATATGTATCTCTAGTCACCCTTTATGTTTTACTACATCGCAAGCGTCGGGTCTCAGAAAGACATATAGAAAAAAAAAAAAAACATTCTCTAGAAAGACATATAAAAAAACACATGTTTTCCAGAGTCCACTGAATGTAATAGGAGACCGGTTCTCCGAACAATTGTGAAAAACCGAGAGGAGGAATTACTTACAATTAAAGCAAAGGGGATTCACAAAAAGAAATTAGACGTAGAGGAATTCCGCGATTTCAATGTAGAGATATCTTGTTTCCGAGTCTCCCAATATTGTTTCTTCCATGAATTGAGTTTCTAGATTACAACGATTATGCTCCAGATGATGAACAAAAAGATATATGGTTGATATAGATTTTNAAATCTTGAATCCTATAAATCTTTGTATGGTCTGTCCCAGTAGTGAACCAATCTGCAATGGTCGAACGGAAAGAAAGTTCGACCGAAGATCGTGGGTAGGTCAAAAGTCAGTATTTTCGGCACTCGCAAACACTCAGACAAACGGGCCCAGTGGACCCCTCCGCAACACGGAGCCCGGAAAGTGCACACACGTGGGGGCGGGAGCGGGACCGGGGCGGGGACACACACACGCGCGCGTGTACGTGCGTGAACGACGTCTCGACCCCGTCACACAGGAGTCCGGCCGCCCGGACAGTCGCACGTCCTCCGACACGGGACCGCTCAACCCGCACCCCCGAGACATACCGGGGGCTCCGGGCCCGAGACCCGGACGGTGAGGGAGTCCCGACGTCTTCTGCGACTGCAGGTGGGGTGAGTGAAAGTCGATCTACTGAAGACGAGTACGTCCTTCCAGTCGTCTTTACAGGGGCTTGAATGGCACAAGTCCTGGTCCTCGGACCGAACGAACACGGGAGGTCCCCACCAGCCCACACAGATGGACGAGTCACTAAGTTCGTGACATACCGAAAGGTCTGCCTCGGACGGTTCACAGGTCCGAAGGGTGGACTCCGTCCCCCCGCGCAGAGGAACTCACCCTTCCGAGGGTGGGGATGGGGGTCGAGCTCCGGCCTCTCGGGCGTCCTCCTCCTCGCAATTCACGTACGGGTGGAAGGGAAAAGGTCTCGGGGCCCGGTCGGCACGGAAAGGGGCCTCGGAACGAAAACCACCTTGACGTCTGTACATCTTTCTGCGAAGGGACGGCCCCAGGTCGGGGCCACCTAGGTCCCTTAATCTTCCCACCTGCCTCAGCCGCTCCTTTCTGAATAAATAATTATATTCTAATCTAATCCTTCTTTATCACATCATCCTTCTAATTCACCTCTCTTCTCCGACTAATTGAACCCAATACACCTTTTGGTTATTTCAAGGTCTGTTCCTCGAAGATACAATCCGGCGGCCGCGGGCAAACTTATAGCCTCTCACGGGGAGGAACCCGAGAGAGAGAGTGCCTAGAATTTTCGGCCCAGTTCATTCATCTGTGTCACTCGGAGGTGCGGGGTCTACCCTTAAGTCGGACTTTAATCTCATTTCTCCTCTGTGCCCCCTTTGGTCAGGTCACTGACCGAGAGGCAGATAACAGGAAGTTCCGGAAAATATGAAAACTAATATGTATCTCTAGTCACCCTTTATGTTTTACTACATCGCAAGCGTCGGGTCTCAGAAAGACATATAGAAAAAAAAAAAAAACATTCTCTAGAAAGACATATAAAAAAACACATGTTTTCCAGAGTCCACTGAATGTAATAGGAGACCGGTTCTCCGAACAATTGTGAAAAACCGAGAGGAGGAATTACTTACAATTAAAGCAAAGGGGATTCACAAAAAGAAATTAGACGTAGAGGAATTCCGCGATTTCAATGTAGAGATATCTTGTTTCCGCGTCTCCCAATATTGTTTCTTCCATGAATTGAGTTTCTAGATTACAACGATTATGCTCCAGATAATGAACAAAAAGATATATGGTTGATATAGATTTTTATTTCCTATACTTTTAAACCGTCGTTCACAACCGAGTTGTTTACTTTGGAAATTAGTCAGGATAAGATCACTAAAACTGAGGAGCCTTCGGGGATGTAAGGATCCTACAAAATTCGAAGGACACGGAGGACGCCAGTCCTCCGGAGTTTGTTAGTGTACACGTCGACTTGCTCAGGACGTGCGTCCGATCTTTCGCTAGTCTCCCCAAAAACCTAACTTTGTGAGAAAGTTTACGTCTTCTGATTTCGGGACTTAACTGAAAAAGGTCTCTTACAGTCTTCTCACCTTTTCGTCCGTCTAAGAATAAAAACCCCCCACCTACGAGTCCTTTAAGGCCCCCCTTTTGGACTCCAGACTACTCGGAACGGTAGTCTCGAGACGGCGTACTGGAGCAGTGCCCTCCTTAAGGAGTGCGCCCGAGGGCCGTGAGGGAACTCGAAACAGGGACCGGTGCCACGGACTGTGCAGTGGAGCGGAGGGGGCACACCTGGACAGGACTCTAGTGCGCACAGATGTGCCGACCCCTTCCCGACCCGGTACCAGGTGACTACCGAGCCTACAAGAGACGCACCCTCTCCCCGGGGACCCACTCTCCCCTCTTCCCCCAGGGGCCCACACTCTCTCCCCTTGCCCCGGGGGGGTCCACTCTCCCCTTCCCCGGGTCGACTCGTGGGAGGCACGGTCGCCGTCGCCGAGGAGACCGTCACTGACCGTAGACGCCCCGTGTCCGGGAGCGCACCCGACTTCCACACGACCTTCCTCCCAAAGACCCTAAAGCGAGTCAGTTCACACACGACTGGATCTCCCGTTTCGACTGGCCCGAACTCGAGCACTTGTGTCCCCGCACGAGCAGAGACTGTCTGCGACCCGAGCATAAACTCGGGGCACCTGGGTGGGCAGTGGTTCTCACTTTGTCCGTGAGCCAGCATTGTAGATCTTCTTGGTTCCCTCAAGTCAAGACTAGACATGCACACTGAAAGGGAGATAAAAGGGTAAATCCGTCGTGCACACGGGTGTCAACACGCACTTCCGCCCCAACCTAGGGTCGACCCCAGAGTCTCCGTCGTGCCGAACACGGCACAGTAGACACAGTTCCTCTCTCCCCGAGTCTGAGTGACGTGGAAATCTACACTGGACCACTACTCATCCTCTGTGTGCACATTTGCAACGGATGAAATTTTTTCTCAACCGGCACGACCCAGAATCGACACCACGTGAGCCCGAAGCGACCCAGTGTGCCCCAGAGTCGAGACCACGTGTGCCCAAAGCGACGAGGTGCCACATACTCTAGAATCATGGGGTCGGTCCCTAACTTGGGGGTGGGGGACATAACCTTCCGTCTAAGGATTATTGGTCTCTGTCGGGGTGTAGAGCAGACGACGATTTTCACTGAGGCTTTCCACGCAGCAGCCCCGGGCGGAAGTAAGTGAGGTCACCAGAGTACTGCCCGAAGGAGCTGCACGGAACTTCGTGCGCAACCGCACGGTCCACACAGGCGAGCCCACACTCTACTTCAGTCTGGGGTGCAGTAAAACGCAGACATGGTGCGTCCCAATTAGGTTTCGTTTACTCGACTTAGACGTCGACGCCAACCCAACTCCAGACAAATTTTGTGCACTCGAAAAACAATTTTTTAACAAAGCTGTTGTCAGAGGTTCGAGTGTGTCTGTGCTCGACAGACCCTCGTGCGGCCGTCAACGGGAGGAGCTGTGCAGTCGCCCCAAAGGGGAAACTACAAAGTATCAATCGTCAAATTATACAGAAGAGGAGCTACCCAAACGTGACAATTATGGATGTCGCCATTGAGTCGAAAAGTCTACTTCTTGGAAGTGAGGATCTTTCACGTAAATTTATTTGAAATTTTTATTCGTCCTAAGGGTAAATACCTGTACAAACATCGTCCCTTCACACGACCCCATTACTTCTGAACGTCCGGACTGTCCCTGAGGGCATTTTAAGGTCGCCTCCGGTCTTACACCTGGGCCTCCGACACGCCCCCGGCCCCGCCCCGTAGACGTCACTCGGGGGTGTCCGCGTCGGTGCAGGCACCCCTCCGAGTAAAAGGCGCGCTCCGACAAGACACGGGTACAGGTGGTCAGCGGGCCCGTGGAGTGGGACCGTGAGGGCGTGGGCTTGTACAGACGGGCGGGGGACGAGGGGTGCGGGCATGGGTGAGGCGACAGGTCCCAGTCCCTCTAACCCGTCACCTCGGTCGACCCCGACACAAGGACACAGTCTCTTTGGGAAAGACCCCAATCCTTTGCGAAGGACCAGTTACAAAAAAATTCACATAACAATATTTTGGTTCTGTTACTACCAAAAACACTTGCTTCAACCTGGCTTTGTCGACGAATCGTCCACAACCCTCACCCCCACCCCTTCCGTCGGAGGCAGGCAGGAGGAGGGCTCTCGAGACACGAGGTACACAGTCCCTGGGGCTCACGGGGACCGACCACCCACACGTCCCACTCCGCCCCAGGTGAGGTCTCCCGCCCCCCGGGCTCGTGGCACACGCACCTCCTGCGTCCTCCTGCACGAGACAAAGTCCTCGGTGACCCCTCAGACGTGGTCCGGAGCCCCTTCCCCTGCAGACGCGACCGGGCCCTCGGACCGACACCCCGCCGGAACGGCACGGGCCGCGGGACGGCACACAGGTCCACGTCGACGACGTCCACTCTCGTACGTAGTGTGTCTGTGTGTCTGTCTCTCTGCCTGTGTGTCTGTGTGTGGGTCTGTCTGTGTGTAGGGCTCTGTGTGTGTCTGTGTGTGTGGGTCTCTCTCTGTGTCTGTGTTCTCTGTGTGTGTGTGTGGGACTCTGTGTGTCTGTGTGGGTCTCTGTCTGTGTGGGTCTCTGTGTGTGTGTGTGTGTGGGTCTCTCTCTGTGTGTCTGTTGTGTAGCTCTGTGTCTGTGTATGGGTCTCTATGTGTGGGGGTCTCTGTGTGTGTCTGTGTGTGTGGGTCTCTCTCTGTCTGTGCTCTGTGTGTGGGTGGGTCTCTCTGTGTCTGTTGTGTGGGTCTGAGTGTGTGTGTGTGTGTGTGTAGGTGGGTGGGTCTCTGTGTGTGTCTGTGTGGGTCTCTCTGTGTGTGGGGGTCTCTCTCTCTGTGTCTGTTGTGTGACTCTGTGTATGTGTGTGTGTGGGTCTCTGTGTCTGTCATGGGGATGGGGGGCGGACAAGACGGCGTCACAGGTGTGAAGGACCAGTCCTAAACCCGAGAGCGTAGACCGCCCTACGCCAGTGGAAGTCGGAACGGAAGGCCCCGACCGCCCCCCCTCCTGCGCACCGAGACTGGGGACCGCGCAGAAGTGACTCGCGGAGACACAGGCGCCGACACCCGGAGCCCCGACTCGTCCCGACACCCTCGTCCCTCCCGTCCGTCGACCGGTGGCCGGGGTCAGTCGCACCCGGAGCCCGGAGGGGCCCTTTGCCCGACCCGACCGCGTCGGTGCAGGCCCCCCACGGAGGACCCCGGCCCCAGGGACTGTACCACGAGAACGAAGGCGTCCTACTGGGGAGTCCCCTGCGCCAGAACGGGGACCGTGAGTCGGGCGTCGGAGGGCGGAAGGTGGGGGACGAACGACAGCTGGACGGGCAGATACAGGAGGTCCAAGCGACGGGGACAAGAGGCCCAACCAGCTCGGGGGGCGTCGAAGCCGAGGGTCCGAGCAGGGACTCCACCTGCGCGGGACCCGGGGCACCGGTGGACCGGCCCCACAAAAGACCTCTACCCCCACTCCCAAACTCGTCACTTCCGACTCGGACGTCGAGCCCGAGTGTGCAGAGTCACCCACTCCACCCCAGAGTGTACGAGTTCAAGTGCGCAAGTCCGGACACTCTCAACCCGACCGGCCCAAAGTCGGACACGTCTCTATCCGGGTCTGTCCCATTTACCAAACGACCTCAGTCCCCAATTCGACGCACACCCACCGTCACCTATTAAGTCTAAACCTATCTATTCCCACTGGAGACATAAAATAGTCTAAACTTTGTCTATACATTTTCAGTCTGTCATTGACCAAAAGAATATAAGTTGAACCCGACACCACAATCTTCACCTGTCACCTACCTCGAACCTCCGGGGACCAACGTCGTAGATCTTCCGGAGTGCCGCAGGGAGGAGGGCGCCCCGCCGGGAGCAGGACCCGAGGAAGGACTCCGCCACCCCCCACCCGCCACTAGCCACAGACACCACCGGACCTCGGGTCACAGTCCCACCGAGGGACCTCCACCGCCGACCCCGGGCAGGTGCGCCCCGGCCGCCCCGGCCCTCAGGGGAGAGACTCCTCTTACCTCGGGCAGGTGCGCCCCGACCGGTCCCGCCCCTCAGGGGTGAGACTCCTCTAACGCCGTCCCTACCTCGAGTCGAGCGGAGTCAAAACAACCACCGTCTTAGAAGGGACTTTACTGTGTACGACTCTGACCCCCTCCCACTCGAGTGGCGACACGAACAAAACGTCCTCCACGACGGACGCCCTCTTCCACGGTGTCCCGGGCTCCTGCACGGCACGAGCCCTCCACGGCGACCAGACGCCCGGACCGACACTGGGTGGGGCGGCCCGGCCCCCGCGACGACCCGTCGGTCCGGGTAAGAAGTCTCCGAGGCCCCGTCACGACTCACGAAGACAGGGCGAGACAGTCCCTGCCAACCCCGACCCGGAGGGCGGGGCTGACGCTCTCGTCCACGGCCAGAGGGACGAGGCGACTCACGCCGGGGACTCCTGCGTTCCCCGGGGGTCGGTTGTCCGGCTCCTGTACCCGCCGGGGGTCCGGGGCGCCGTCGGGGGCGTGGCCGGCTACGGCTCAATTTGAGTGTCTCGTTCGAAAGAATCAAAAATAAACCCACAGCCATGGAGCACCGTCGGCTGTCACCAAACGTTCCGACAGGAGGCTCGTGACCCCACGTAAAGCCTGGGACGGGGACCGGGCCCCGGCGAGTCCACACGTGCGTACGCACACGACCGAGAGTCACGCGTCGGGCGGGACGCTCTCCTGCGCTCGACACTGACGCACTGACGGGCGACGTCCCACCTGCGGCCGGGGCCTCGGCCAGGGACACGGAAACGTCCGTGACCGCAAGTCCACGACAACCAAGAGTGAGACGAAAGACAGAGGACTCCGCACCCGGAGCCGGACACCCTCACTGGGGCGAAAGGTACCACCGGGGGCCACAGGACACCCCCTCGCCCACCCCCCGACGTAGGAGTAGACATCCACCTAGAGTCGGAGGGGTGGTCGTGGAGTCGAGGGGCGAACAGGTCTCGCGGGACCTGTGCGTCGGAGACCCGGTCCCGACCTGGAAACAGGGGGATCCACGAGCCCTGGTCGAAGGTAAAGGGTCGTGACTCCAGGGACGACGACAACCCGGGTCGAGAAACACGCTCACTTATTTTCAAAAACATCGGCTCGGTCTTCGACCCGTAAGAAAGAGAGTTGGCTTCGAGAACGCAGGAGAGGAGCAGCACCACACCCCGGTTAGGGGAGGGGAGTCCCACCCGGACCCCAGGCCAGAGTGGAAATGGTAGGAAACCCCCAAATTTAGATTCGTGTCCAAAGACTACTGGTCCTACGTCCCTCGTCTTTCCCTCTCGTCCGGATACGGACCTTCTCATCCCTCCTACCGGAACGTCCAACTCCCCGGGCGGGGGGCGGGGGGGTAGGGGTGCGGGACGGGGACCGTCCATACACGACCTGTCTCCGGCGGGGTCGGGGCCCTAGCCCGGACACCCGCGCCCCACCCCCGAGGGCCCGGGGATCCTCCCAGGTCCACGGTCCAGGTCCCCCGGCGGGCCGACGTGGGGTCAGGCGTCGTCGGGCACCCGTTCCTTCGTTTCGCGGTCGTCCGGCCACGGGTCGTCCAGCGGTTCGGGACATTCCATGCCTTACGTCACCAGTAGACCTAGGTCCCGGGCGGCGGTGCGGTCGGCCTGGCGGTGCAGTCGGTCCACGTCGTCCTAACAGTGGACACGCCCCTCCCCGCCCCACTACCGGCGCACCCTCCCCGGTGCCCGGAGACCCTGCCTCACGTCCCCCTGCACGGCAGGGTCCGGGGCACGGTCGGGACCGAGGGGAGCCGGGTTCCGCGTAGAGGTGGGCCTCGGAGTCCGGTCGAGAGGGAGAGTCCGAGTGACCCTCGGACACACCTCCACGGGACACACCAGTCCGGAGTCCGGGACTTCGGCGAACAAGTCCGGCAGGAAGGGACCACGGTGAGATCTGTCCAAGGGACGGACGGGAACCCCCAGTTTTGGCACGGTCGCGCGGGAGCACCCCGACGGGGGTCCCGGAGTCGTCCGCCCGACGACCGTCTTCGGGTGTCCGGGGACATCCTCGGGGACCGACCGGGACGGGCAACGTCCGGGACGGGTAACGTCCGGGGTGGGAGGCGGCGACGCGACTGGGACGACCCCTCCGCACTCGTCACGGAGACCTGTGCCGGGGACCCGGCCTGGTCGACTGGCTTGGAGACCCTCCGTCCCTGATACAGGACGAACAGGTCCTTGGGGAGGGTCCTACCCCGTGCCACGGGCAGGAATGGACCTGGTCCGGGCGGTCGTCCATGTCCTCGTGTTTCCAGGAGAGCGAACCCTGGCTGACCGGGAGGTCGTCCCTCTGCTACCTCTTCTTCCGGTCCACCGGCCCGTGGTGTTCGTGGTCGTCCTGCGCCCGGCTGCACCGCAATTAAAGACGCCCTCCGTCCCGGTACCGAGTCGCCGCCGACGTCTCCGGGCCCGTCCTCGGACGTCGCGCCACCGGTTCGCGAGAAGGGCGGTGTGCACAGTGCCTCGGCGACGCACAGGAGGGGCTCCCACACCGGTCGTGAGGACCCTCGACCGCAACCTCGCTCTTGTTCGTCCCGCTGATCCTCCGCTGCGCTGGACGACACTGCCCCCTCCACCTGCGTCGCCGAAGGCCTCCGGTGGCACACCTGCACGACCCTGGTTCCGGCCCCGGGGGAGCCGTGCCAGGAGTCGTCGACACGCGCGCCGAGGCTCCGCACGAAAGGACGGCTCTGACGTCCGACATCTCGGTCGGGTATTACACTCCCAGAACAGCCCGTCTTCCCCCAGAGTCACTCTCGGTCCGAGGTAGACGCGACTCAATTGTGTCGCAGAGTAGTCGACCGACCCCTCCCGCCGTGTCAGCGCACCTGCGTTGGCACTTTGTGGGACCTCTCCGACGCGGTCTGGAGAGGTGCCGCTGTTTGATACTCCGGACTAACAATTTTACCTAGAAAATTTTTTTCTTTTTTTTAATGTTTCCCTTTTCTATCAACAATGATAGCCGTCCACCACATTTTTGAGTCCTTTTAGGTGACTTTTGACTCTCGATGTGCACTGTGAAGGGGGGTTTCGGTGCACGATACGGGACTGGGGGACCCCACCGCAGTCTCCACTACTCCAGTACCCCACTGGGGTTTCCCGGTGGGGGTGGGGCACCTCGCGACCAGGGACGTCTCCACAACTCTCGAGCAGACGCGTGCCCACCGTCCAGTCTGTCGGGTGGGGTCCCGGACCTACGGTGCGGACCCCGCGTCCCCGGAGGGGACACGACCCCCAGCCCGGACCATTGCGTCTGAGGTCACTACGGTAGGAACTTTCTTTGCTGGTGTACCAAGGACCTTCCGGGGCCTGGGTGGACTCGACGTCTTGCACCTCGTCCCCAACCCGGTCGTAAAGAAGTAGGTCTCCCCGTCCTGGGGCCCGCACGGGGTGTCCACGTCCACGCACCTCTAGGCCGACCAGACTTACCGGTGGTCCAACGGAGGTTGTGGACGTTCTGTCGGGCCAAAGGGGACGAACTGCAGACAGAGCCTCGGACAGGGAATAAAATCCAAGTCGAGGAAGTCCTTCGAGGGGACCGGCTGAGTCGTGAACTAGAGAGAAAGGGAGCTGGAACTGGTGCGCGGAGGAGACCGAGGTCTGGTCCGCCGACCCTGGAACGCTCCCTCCGCAGGTCCGTCGTCGTCCCAGGGGAACTGTCCCACGGAGACTCGTTTCCCCCGCACTGGTCGTCGGAGCCCCGAGTCACCGACTGCGGACACACGTCCCCACCCCTCCCTCCCTCCCCACCGGAGCCCCCCGACGACCTCCTTCCTAGGTCTGGCACCCGTCCGTGCAGACTCCATTGCAGTTCCGGCCTTCCTCTTCTCTACCCCGCCCCGCCCCGCCCCGTCCCACGTGCGTCGACTCGACCCGAACTCCCCGAGGACCGCAACGTCCCTCGACTCGCACGGCCCCGGTCTCCGGTACCCCGAGGACGCCCGCGTCCAGTCCCCAACCGGGGACCGGTGCCGGGGAGGGGATAAGACAGTGGGGTCGGGACCTCCTGGGGAGGGTCCCACCTCTGGGTGACGGACCCGACGAGGCCTCCTGAGACTCCTGTCGGCCCCGTCTCCCCGGACGTCTACCTCGGGCGCACCGGGTGATGGACGTGGGGAGTGGCGAGGGGTGGCGGGTCGAGCAGAGGGACACCCCGGGCCACGAGGGGAGGACGTCTGTGACTCGCCCCTGAGCCCCGGAGGTCCTACACTCGGCCCTGAAGCGTCGGAGTGACGCGTTCCCCTTCTGTCCTCGGACCCGAAAAGTAACATTTACAGACTTTTGTAAAGTCACGGCAGTCACTTAGGTTTTCCCTCCGGCGTACCCCGGTGTCTACCGTCGTCCACCCACACCCACGGCCGGTCGTCCGAACCCGAGTCGGGACCGGGGCCCCCTCGGGGACTCCTGGCGTCGGACCGGAAGGTCGACGCAAGCCCCGGCTTGGACGTGGGTTTCGGGGTTCCAGTGACAAGGGGGTCGAGGACCGGGGCTCCGGCGACACTACCGGTGTCGTGGATGGTGTCTACTACCCCCGTTTCTGCCGGTACGGAGACTTGACGCCGGCCCTGTCCCAGAACAAGTTCTACTCGGGGGGCTCCGACGCCCGTCTACCGTCTGGTAATCGCCGTGCCCACGGGACAGAGGGGGTTGGGTCGGAGACGTGGGAAACCTGGGGGCACACGTAAAGGTGGACGCTGGGCTCAGGGCGGACAGGTCCTGCGGGTGACTTCTACAGTGGGGGATTCTTGTGGGGTCTGGGAGGGGTCCGGGGGCCTGGGGGGTCTCTGCGACGGTCCCGGACCGAACGCTGGGGCGCCGGAGTCTCTGGGGTGCTGGAGGCGAGGTGAGGAACGCTTAGTCGGTCCTTGAGTGCAGTCTCTCTCCCCCGCGGGAGGAGGGACTCCCCGGGTCGTCGTCGGCACGTTCCCCTGCCGCGGGTGTCTCGGCGCCAGAACCCCGGGCCGGGTCCCGAGGGGCCCCCCCCCCCCGCCCCCTCTGCCCGCCTTCCTTGCGTGTGGACGACTGCTCGTAGCGGTCCTGCTACCCCTTGGTCGGCTTGAACTCCTAGGAGTGCTGCCCACCCAAGACGAACCGCTGCTCCTGCGTCCGCCCCCACTCGCGGCGCTTCGGCTGCGTCTGGTCGCCGCAGTCCATGACCGACAGACGCCCACTCCCCACGCCTCGACCCCACCCGGGGCGGGGCCGGGGGTGGAGGGCGCTCGGCCCGTCGACGTCGGACGTGAGACGGGGCTGAGGACTGGCGCCGGTCGCGACTGGAGCCGGGGGGCCCACGGACGAGGGTGGTGGGTGAGTCGGCCGGCCCTGAAGTCCGGAGTCCGCGTGGAGACACAGACATCTTCTTCGACGACTGGTGTCGGTCGTCCCTCTCGCACTACTCCAGCGGGTCCGACCGGCGCTACCCGCACCGCTACAACAGGCCCAACTGGGGGTCGAAGGCGCGCGGCTGGTGCTACGTCTGGTAGTCACAGGGACGCCCGCCCCCACCACTCACCCACCTCCGGCGGTCCCTGGAGTGACGCGGGTGGTTCGACAAGGAGGCGTCCCAGTCCGGGAGGCCCGACGCTGACGGAGCATCGAGGACGCGAACTGGGGCCTCGTCGGGGTCGTGACTGCCGGGACTCCGTAGTCCGTCCACCAAGGTGCCGAGGTTTGGGGACCCCTGGGACCCGGAGCCCCTTCTGGGCTTGTGCCCAGGACCCTCCACGCCGCCGGAGCTCCCTCCCCAGAACTCGGACATCGCCACCAGGGGGGCGGGGAGGGAGGTCCCCGGCGGACGTGACGCCGGGGCGGGGTCTGGGGTTCTACACGCCCAGGTCCGGTACCACCCGCGCTTCTAGCTCCCCGTGGGGTAGGGGACGTCCTGGGGCTCCCGTGAGTGGGTCCCGCGTCCGGCGGTCCCTCCGCCACTCCTGTGACGACCGCGTATCGTGGACCCGGAGGTGGTGTAGGTCGGGGACCGGCCTCCGGTCCGGGTCGTCGTCCCGACGGTGGCGTCGGTCCTCGGGGTGGTGCCGTCGGACGTGGACGCCCGCCCCTGGTCCGACTCCGTCCGGGAAGCCAGGAGGCCTCGCCGCCGGTCGTGGGTGGAGTCGGACCACGGACCGAGTGGCGGGGCTGGAAGGGGTCGCTGGGCACAAATAGAACCCAGTCGAGGGGAGAGAGCCCAGACTGGAGGTCGTCGTGGGGGTAGGGGACCCCGGGGTCCTGTGCGGGACCGAACATGTGTCTTAAGGTCGGTCGTAAGGTTCTACCGTGGGCTGTTGAGTAAGACGTAAGTCCACAGTGTCTTCGCTCATGGACACGTTCCTGTCGCTCTGTCAAAACTCCCTCTCCCACCTTCACCGCAGAGGAAACCCGTAAAAGTAACACTCGTACACACAACCTCGATGTCCTTACCTTTGGCCCACCGACCGTCCTGTCTCGTCGTCCAACCGTCCTGTCTCGTCCCGGACCCGTTACTTAGCACTCACGCACCGGCGAGCGACACTATTTCCACGTAAGGGTAGTCCCACCTCACTTGTCCCATTCTCTTCGGCGTGCAAACGAACCCCTCTCCTTTCCTAAGACCGAACAGTAAGTGTGTGCACATGGACTTGTGCTTTGGGATTCGACTCTGTACTTTTACACCTTATGATACAAAGTCGAAAACCTAATCCCTTCCGGAGGAGGAAGGATGTTGTACGGTCTAGATATTTCTTTTGATGTCTATTTTACATATAACTCACGGTCCATACTGAACACACTGTTCTCTACCGTGTCTTGTTCCTGGCCCTGTCTGACCCTCTTTGGTGCAGGGAGTGCATTCACCACTTTCCGGGGGGTGGTTCCCTGAAGGGCGACCCGGTCCCCACGGGAGGCGCGCGGACTACGTCCCCGGCCCTCGACCTCGGTACAGTCCGGTGGCGTTGTGGAACACGTCGGTTCACTAAACAAATTTTTTCTAGGCGTAGGGCTCGTTACTCGGGCAAAGTGTTCAGTTTTGTCGGGATTACGATTTGCCCGTGAGACTCTCCCACTGTGTCCTCGCTATCCTGTCACTGAGCGTCTTTCCTTTACACGCGCCGACTCTTTGTTCCCAGTCCAGGGGAGACGCTAGGAAGGCCCTTTGTAGATCTCGACATCTGCCAAGAATGGGACGCTTGAACGGCCCTCAAGAGAAGTCTCGTGGGGGTCGTGGGGGTCACGTGACACTGACGTCCGGCGGGGGACGGAGTGGCGGGTCCCACTACCCACGCACTCCGGTCCGGTCCGACCCACCCAGACATGGCCGGGGTTTCTCGGCCGGGGGTCGCCGACGTGTACACAGGACGGGCACTGTAAGATCCGGTATGGTAGCAGCTTTACGGTCAACAGTTCTTCAAATTTACACCAAGATATAAAAACACTATTCTACGCGACTTCAATAGGTTTCTCGAATTGATACGTCACATGTCGTCGGAAATACGAAACTATAATTCGAAAAATCTTTTTGTCGTCCGTTCTAACGTAGGTGCGATGCGACCCTGACGCACGGGTGGGTCCCGGACGGACCTCGTCCTCGTCTACCCTACGACCAATTCCTCCTAAGTCCTCCTTTGTCGGTTACTCGCAGTGGTTCCGGTGGGTCTGGGTCTGGGTCTGGGACTCGGCCCCTGGGTCCGACTCGGGGTCGCTGCCTCGTCCGTCGGACAGCCATTCACCGCCGGAGCGGACGTCCGGACACCAGGACGAGGTCCAAGGCACACACCGACGTCCGACGGGGCCGCCTCCTTGACCTGTCTGTGCAGGACAGGTCTCCGTGTGTCCGGGCGGAGCCTGCCTCTGACGCTGGGGAGACACTCCTTCTGCGTACCCAAACGTCACTGCTCGCACCTCGCAAGTCTCCGGTTCTCCTCCGAGTGGACGTGCTCCCGGTCCAACGACGAGTGGTGGGACATGACGAGGACCCCCAGTAGCTGGACGGGCCACAACCGGACCCGCCCCTCTCCTCTGCTAGACTCAGGGGACCCGCACCGACTTCCCCACGGGGGAGGGACCTCCGGGGTCGTCCAGTCACCCCCCGGGGAGTGACGGCGGTCTCGTCTACCAGGACGGCCGACAGTCTCCCGTTGAGCTCGTCCCCCCACCCCTGTGTCCGGGGACCTCTGGTCCTCGGAGAACGGGGCTGGACCCGGTTCGCAGGACGAGTCCTCTACATGGGTTCGGGGAGAAGAGACACTATTTTTCAAGTCCAGTCGCTGCGCGAGGGAGGAACTCTTCGGCAGCGACGAGGGTTGTAGTACCGGAGACGGCCGGTTTAAGTTCTGTTCAATTCTTTTCCAAGTTTCTTTGACGCAGAGAGCCGGGGAGACATGACTCGAGTCAATGACTTGCGACTGAAGAGTCAGGAACAGCCCGGAAAAGGGTCATTTGAGAGGTCCAACTCTTTCCTAACCGGAATTGACAGAAAAAGGAAGGAGCCTAACCTTGTGTCCTTTCTTGAAAGTCCGAAAATAAAAGTTTATTTAACTCCGAAATCTCAGGGTCTCAAGAGCTCTCGGGGGGTTTGGGGGTAGCGGGTCGGAGGGGACTGAGTGCCGAGTGCCCGGCGTCCAGTCGGGGGTCGAAGCACTGGCACAGACGTGGCGGGTCGAAGGATCGAGGCAGGGCTGGGGTCTGCACCGCACCGGCGGCTCGCCGACAGTGCTGGTGGGGACTGGGGTGACCCGCGAGTCTCGGCTCGGGGAGCCCGTCCGTCCCCGCGAGTGGCGTCACCTTTCGGAGCTCCGGTCGCAGTAGAGGTCCAACGGGAAGTCCGGGTGGTCCCCGCCGTGGTTCCAGTCGTCCAGGAAGTAGAGGCACTTGTGCCCGGTCACGACACCCCTGCCCGGCCCGAGTCAGGTTCGAGCGCCTGACGCACAGGGACGGGGCCCGCGGGAGGGCCCCGGGTGGGGAGCCCGAGGGGGAGAGGGGTGTACCGACGGGGCGACTCCCGACGGCCAGAAAGACGTCCTGAAGGTGACGCAAAAAGACCTTCCGCGAGGTAGACACCTTCACCGAATAAAGTGCGTCTGACATCGAAGTCGTGGCCCCGAAGTGGACGCGGTCTGGACTCGCGTACGACCCTACCGCCACAGGGGCAAAGGGTCGGGCGGGGAGGGGCACAGGCACAGGACCCCTGTCTCGGATCGGGAGCAAGGGCGGACATTCGTGTCCGACTGTCTGCAGGCGAAAGTCGGACTGACCCGAGCCGGACACACAGTGGCGGGGAAAGGCTGGATGAGGAAATGTTAGCTTCCCTGAACTAAGGAGGGGGTCCGTCCTTTCGACGCCTCAGATTATTGGTGGAGAGAAGGAGTTCTGCCCGGCAGAGTCCGGGGTACCCTCAGGGGGGAGGCGGGCGGGATGTACCTGAGCGGGACAGGTGGGCCCTGGTGTCGCGGGGTCCGGCACTGGAAGGCGGGGTTGGGGGAGGACGACCCCTAGAGTCAGAAGGGTTCGGGTGGGGGGTGGGGTGTCCCCCTCGTCCTCGACTCGACAACCGGAGCCGGGCAGGAGGGGGTCCCCGGTAGGCCTGGCCCTCCACCAGCGCCGGTTCCTCCTAGCCCTTCACCCCACATCTGAGCAGACCCGTCCACCGGAGGCCCGTGACACGTTCCTGTTTCGGTCGCTGCGGTCCGCGACCGTCCTGCCTTCCGGTCCAGGTCCCCTCCCCGGCCGGGTCTCGACGTACCGGACGTCCGGGGGTGCCCCTGGGACCTCGGCCCCCCAGGACGACAGGTTGGGGTCCCGTGGACGGAAGACCGGACTGTGGACGGGGCCGGCATCTGCAGGGGACCCCGGGGGCAGGGGGACCCGAGGTGCGGAGGTCGGGGGTCGATGGGACACCGGAAGTCGGCGTGCAGGCCCAGTGCACCCGGGCTTTTGGTCGTCCAGCTCTGCGAGTCGGGACTACTGCGGATCGACGCTGAGGTCAGGGCGTGTTTGTGCGAGTGTAGGGTGCCTGTGTGCGTCCTTGCCCGTCCGCCCGCCCAATGGGCCCGACACTCGAGAACTGGACCGGCCGAGTGGTTTGACGCACGAGGCTCGTCAGCGGAGGGAGGGCACGACCAGGAGCACTTCGGTGCACACCACACACAAAGTCTTGTTTCTCGGTCCTACCTCAGCTCTTCCGAAACGGGAGTCGCAGACGTAGGACGACGGGACCGGGCGGGGGAAGACAGGTGTGCGTCCCGGGGAGTGGACGTCACGGACGACGACGAGTGCCGGGGTCTTTGTGGTGGGACTCCGGGTCGTTGCACGGGCGGTTCAGAGGTTGGACGGCGGAGGGAGGGACGGAGGGACGACGGGACGCAGACGTCCCTCGGGTCGCCGGTCCTGTGTCTGCGGTCCTGTCGCCCCTCCGAAGGCAGACGAACCCCAAGTTGGTCTATCCGACCTCCTTGGCTGTTGTTCACCGGAGCAGGTGGGCGGGTCGTGCGCCGAGTGGGACTAGACTCTTCTTGTCTGTGACAGGAGCCCCAAGGCCCGCGGGTGCACACGCCATTCGGGGTCTCTCCAGACCCTCCCCGGTGTCCTAGCCGTCACTCCCCGGGTGTCCCCGGCTCCGGTCCCGAATTGGAGCAAAGCACCCCTCTTTACGGCTGAGTGGTGAACCCACCTTTACCAGAACCCTACTATGGTCGACTGTGAGGTCGGGGAGTGTTCGGAGTCAGGGGTCTGGGGGTTTGCCCGAGGGCCGGGGTCTGCCGCGCCGGCTAGGGTCCGCGCCGGCTAGGGTCTGGGCCGGGCAGTGTGCCGGTGGACCCCCGGCAGGTGCCCCGACCGACAGTCCGGACTCCGACTCGTACGCACCGAGGTCCGTCGTGGCCGGCCGTGTAGGGGGTGGTGCGCTCGAAGGGGGACCCTCGGGGTTCCGACGCCGGCCCCCACCCCCACTCGTCCCTCACGCCTCGCTCCCTCGGGAGTGTGCGGTGCAGGCGGTTCGCCCCTCGCCCCTTTCCGGCACTAGAGGTCCCGACGACCGGGAGGACTCCCACACACGAGACCCGGAGGAGGACCTGCCCTGGGGTCTCTCAGCCCTCCCCGTAGGACGACAGGTCGGTCCGAGAAGGTCGAAGGTGTCCTCCCACTGGACCCTCCCCCTGGGCCCCCCGTCGAGGTCCCTTTTCGTCCTCCGTCCTTGGGTCGAGGTCGACCCTCGTCAACTCGTTCCCGTGGTAGGTCACCCGTGGCACGTGACCCGACCCGCCACCCCCACACGACTCTCGGAGTGAGTCTCGGCCCCGGGGGTCCCCCGTGCAGTCTACGGGGAGTTCGGGTCCCTCTACCCTGCGGTGGACTACAGGGGAACGCACAGCTGGGTTCAGCACAGACACGTGTGTTCCGTCACAGTACGTGTGCGGTGGGGGGGTCCACTCTCGACTGGGGGTGGGATGCAGGAGTGCCTGCACGGGTTACAGAGCTGCTGTGTGAGGGACGGAGACACTGGGTTTCCCCCGAGGGGCCCGAGGACTGGACCTCGTGTGTCTGGGGGGGTCGGAGGGTCGTTTGTGAGGACCGCCTCTAGGGGTCGAGGTGCACGGGACAGGATGGACCTGGGGATGACCCGAGTCGTGGGGCGGGGGGGCTCTCCGAGGGGCTGTGGGAGCCCGGTGGTCCGGTCGGGGTGTTGGGACGGGTCGAGTGTCCGTCTCTCCGACTCCGTCCCTACGGACAGCTAGGGGGAACTCCCCCCTGTCTCCGTCCTGAGCTCGGGGGTCCGGGACGCAGGTTCTTCAAGGTCGAGGGTCCGGCGCTCAGGTGCGTCCGACTGGCACGTTCCCGCAGTCCGCGAGACCTGGAGTCCACGGGCGCAGGGGTCCCCCTGGGCGGACGGGCGGGGGCTCGGGCCTGGGGCGGGCCGGGAGTCGGACGGGTATGCGTGGACGTGCGCCAAGTAGTCGTCGGGCCGGCGGTGGTGCGGGTCCGGTCTATCGTCGTGACCATGGTCCTGGACCGGGTCCTAAGACCGCCGTCCGAGCCCCCTACGGGGGGCCCCGGTCGCCCGTTCGAGCGTCGCGTGTGGAGCGTCGGAGGGTGGGACCTTCGCCTCGAGGTCCGAGTCGGCCCACTGGTGGTACCGGTCCGGCCCTGTCGGAGGGGTTCCCCAGGTGCATCCGTCTCCACGGTCGGAGTCCCCGCCAGGAATGGTGGGGAGCCGGTTTGGGCCTCGCTTGTTCACCCCTTGTTTCCGCCGCTGAGTCGGACCCCGGAGAGTACGGCACGTGGGGGCGCCCGGCCCGAGAGGGGAAGGTCCCCGGCGGCATAGGCGACGCCGGAGGGGGCCGACCGGCGGGTGTGTCTGCGAGGGACAGGGGGGGCCTCGCTGGAACTACCGTCGGTCGACGGGCCGGGTGCGACCGGCCCCGACGTGGTCCCTCGGCCCGGTGCACTCCGGTCGGACCGACTCTCGCACGCCCTGGTCGGGGGGTCCGTCGAGGCTCGGGGACTCCGGACAGTGAGGGAGTTCCAGGTCTCCGACGTGGGTGCCGGTGAGTTGGGACCACAGGCCCCGAGTGCCGGTGTCGTTTTCCGCCGTGGGCGTCTTCTTGTACCCGGACGAGAGGGCTTCCTGTCTCTGGGCCTTCCCCGAAGGTCCCGGGTCCGAGCAGGACTGCACCCGTCTGGTCGGGGCTGGGGCTGGGGTTCCTCTTCCCCAGGACTGTACGTCTCTTACTCCCAGACGACCCGGAGGGTGTCCCCGGCCCCGTCGCAGGTCCGGACCTCCGTCCGAGTCGTCCCAGTTCCGGTGTCCGACGTCTCGGACCTGGACGGGTGCCGTCAAGACTACAACCGGTCTCCCCAGGGACCCCGGTCGGTCCGGCTGTGGTGCCTTTCCCCTCACCTTAGCACTGGCGCTGCTCCTGTCCTACGGGGCGAACGCTGAGTGTCCCACTTGCAGGCGGCACTGGGGCCGCTGTGGAGCACGGGAAGTGCCCGGGTGTCCGGTGTCGGGTAGGTAATGGTCTGGGAGTTCTACAGGGACCCTGCGGGCGGTTCTTTCCTGCCGAAGACTTCCGAGACTCTACCGGACCGAGTGTCGGTGGGGTCTCTCGTCGGGTCCCTTGGTTGGGACTAGGTTCAAGCCGTGGGGGGCTGGGGGACACGGGCGGAGACTCCACTCTCAGTCGTACGGGTGTACCCGTCCCCCGACTCTCGCGCCGTACACAGATTCCTGTCGCCCCGTCCCCGACTCACACTCCGGTGGCACACGTTCTGTCTGGGGAGAGCCGGCCGGGACAGACCTGTGACCGGCGGGGTCAGGGGTCCGGCCGTCGACTTGGCCCGGGGGGCGTCGGTGACCACTGGTGGAAGACCGGGGTCGTGGAGGACCCTAGAGAAAGATCAAGACTGGTACCAGGTCGTAGCATTAAGTGGACATTACCACGTGACACCCGGAGACTCGGTGAGGGTAGTCCTGCCTTCTCCTCCTTTGTTTCTCGGCAAACGCACAAAGCACGTCCTTCTCCGGGGGTTCTCTCGTCAATATGTAGCAATGTTGTTACAAAGAGTAAAAACAAGTTTTTTATTACTCTTTACTTGTGTGTGTGTTCGTCACTTGTCAAGTCTTCCGATCTGTGGTTTCACGATTCGCACCCACACGGAAACCCCACCCTGGGATTCACGGGAAAGAAACGGTTGACAGACGTGTAGACGACACTGACAACCGAAGACACTTGGTAGTTTGTGTGACGCGCTTTCTCTACTTTCTTCGGTCGCACACTCCCCTCAATGAGGAAAGGGCCCGTCGAACCCTTGTTCTGCGAAGGATTGGGTCCTTTGGCCCCTACATTAAGGTCGGTCCTCGAGTCGACCTGGGGCCCGCCGCGACCCGCCGTCCTCCTTAGACCCCCTGGAACTTCCCAGGACGGGAGGAGTCCGGAGACTGACGACGGGGTCAGGGAGTCCTCCCAGAGTCGTTGGGGACAAGTCTTGGAGGGTCCTTGCCCTCGGGTCGGGGGCTCCCGGGTCTCGGTAGCACAGTCTTGGTGGGGCGGGGTCTGAGCGGTCGTTTCCGTTAGCAGAACCCCAGGAGCCACCCCTGGCGGAAAAGGGCCCTCGTGTCGGAGGTGTGCCGGAGGGCAGAAGTTCCAGTGGAACTCGGACCCGACCAAGACTCGTTTGGTCAGTGAGAATTTCCGGACTTACGGGGGTCGGACACGTCCGGGTCACCAGTTCCGCCAATGTAAAAGTCATTGTTTGCCCTTCCACCAGAAGAGACGAAGGTGGCACCGGCCGGTCCGGGTGGACACTCGAGCACCCTGGCTTCAGGGTTCGTCCGGTCACCGGACGGGGGAGCAGGCTCCGGAGGGTGGCCTGGGGGTGTTCCGGTGGGTCGGTGGGGGTGTTCCGACAAGGACGGCGGTGGGTCGAGGCGGGGGAACAAGGGGGCCTCGGGTCGGACCTGGGGCTCGTCGGGCACCGTAGTCTGCCCGGTCAGTGGGGAGCCCCTCGGCCCGTGTGCGAGGATGTTCGGACGGAGGGTCCGTCGAGTGCTCGGGGTGTCCGTCCTTGGGGGGTCCGGACCCCACACACCGACTGTTTGTTTCTGGAGGAGACGGGTCCAACCCCCCGCCGGTTGGGGGTCCTGCGGGTCTGGGACTGGGTCGACGAGAGGTGACTGGTTGGTCGAGGGTTGTGCCACTTCCGGGGTCCTGCCTCGGAACCCTGGCGCCGACCGACTCACCGGTGGGAGGGAGACTGTCGAACCACACCGGACAAGAGTCAGGACCTGTTTTTGTCTGTCGGAGTCGCACCTGCTGTCGGGACGTCGGTCGCAGGGTAGGCTCCCGGGTGTGGGTCGTGGGTCCCTACCCCTCTGCGACTGGGGGGTCCGTCGTCGGGGAGGCACACGGACGACGGCGCCCACGCCACAGGGGCAAGACGGGCCACGGGTCGAGTTGTCGGAGAGTCCCGGAACGGGAAGTGGAGACTTCCAGTCGGGCGGAGAGGACCCCCCGGACGGCGGTGACGACCGCAGTGGTGGTCGGTCGCTACCCTTCTACGGCCAGGAGCCTGCGCAACAGTCGACCACCACTGCGGTGACAGACGGGCGCGTCAGGGGACGGGACCTTTGACGCAAGACCCTCTACGGTTCAAAGGAAGACTGGGACGGGTGCGCTCGAGCCCAAAGGACACTGGACGGCGCCGACTTTGGCGGGACTGCGTGGCCGCCCTCGGTCCACGAGCGCCCGGTAGGTCCCGGACCTCAGATGGGCGCTCCGCCGTCTCTTCCGCGTCACTGCCCTTCGGACCCCTCTGGACATCGCCGGGTCGACCCACGGACTCCGCCCGGTCTCCCTGTGCTGTCCCCAGAGCCTCAGAGAGACACCTCGATACTAAGACGCCGTCCAAGGAGTGTACTCGTGCCGTGATGTGGGGCCCACCAGACTCCGGACGCCGAGGTTCATGTTGAATAGTTGACACACGCACGCCTCTAAAGATAGACACACACACGTACATGTCTATACGTAGGTACACACATGTTTGTGTGCACGCACTAGACGTGTGGACACGCACATGGACGAGCCACTCTCATATAACCGTACTTGTGCGCTACTTTATCCGAAAAACTTTTGGGACCCTATCTCTTCTCGGACGTCCCGTTGTCTCGGCCGGCGTCCCGCACCCCTCCTCCCTAAAACGCCCCCTCCGGACCCCACCCCCCCGCGAAGCCCCGCACCTGGGGGACCACGACTGAGTGGTGGCCACTCTCTTCACACCCGCGGTCCAGTACCCTCCTTCCTCTCGCGTCTCTCAGACCCCGACTCAGTCGGGCCCCGTCCCTGAGGTCGTAGTGTCGTCGGGACGACCCCGGACTGCTCAAGGTACTCCTCGGACCCCCCGTCGGCCGTCGGTAAGACCCGGTGACTCTGGGGGCACCACCCCTCTCGTCCACCACCTCCCTTCGTCCCCGTACGTCCTGCCTGTCACCCGCGACACCGGTGCCTCTTCCGTCACTGGTTAGTGACACCGGTGCTCCCCTGTACCCAGGTTGAAGTTCTTCCCAACGGTTGCAAAGTTCTCGTTTGTCCTCAGACTTAGAAATACGCCGTGGAGGGCTAAAAAGTCACAACCAAATTTTTCTCCATACCTACACTCTCGACCTGGATTTCTTTCGACTCGTGGTTTCTTAACTACGAAAACTTGACACCACGACCTCTTCTGGGAACTCTCAGGGAACCTGACGTTTCTCTAGGTTGGTCAGGTAGGATTTCCTCTAGTCAGGACTTATAAGTAACCTTCCTGACTACGACTTCGACTTCGAGGTTATGAAACCGGTGGACTACGCTTCTCGACTGAGTAAACTTTTCTGGGATTACGACCCTTTCTAACTTCCGCCCTCCTCTTCCCCTGCTGTCTCCTACTCTACCCACCTACCGTAGTGGCTGAGCTACCTGTACCCAAACCCACCTGAGACCCTCAACCACTACCTGTCCCTCCGGACCTCACCACGCCAAGTACCCCAGCGTCTCAACCTGTGCTGACTCGCTTACTTGACTTGATTTTTCAAATTTCGTGGTCGGAATGACCGATTCACCGTCTGACCCTGAGTTTGGGGCTCACCTAGGTTTAGTCACTTCCCGTCCAGTCCAAGGGACCCGTCCCCTGGGACGGCGTTCGTCCCCCGTCCCCGGTCGGGCGGGGTAGACCGGTGGGTAGGGTCTACCAGAGACAAGAGTCGAGGAAGGTTAGTCGTCCTTACCGGACCGACGATTGCCGAAGTCCCTAGGAATCCTTGGTACGGGAGGTTCCCTCTCAAGCGCACTACGTCCTTGCCCCGAGACTGTCAGGCTCTTGTTCTCCCCAACCGCGTGACCGATGAAGGAACAGACAACCCCATATTTGGCTCCCGGGACGGAGGGGAGTCTCTGGCTACTGTTCTCCACAGTCGGGAGTCCCTCACTATTGGCCGCGTCCTCACCTGTGAACCGCCGTCCCAGTTAAGACTCTCTGAGGTCGCCCTTCTCCTCTCCCACCCTACTGAGCTCTCGTCTCGTGACTTCGTGCGTGTCACGAGGTGCGCCTTGCTTGGGTCGCTCTCCGCTGCGCGTTTCGGCCGTGGGTCTCGGCCGCGGGACACTGTCGGGGCTCCCTGCCCCACCGCCCCGCCCCGTCCCAAGTCCTGCCTCCGCTGTGCACACGCACGGCGCACACGAGTCGGCGAGTCAACACAGCTGAGAAACGCTGGGACACCTGACATCGGGTGGTCCGAGGAGACAGGTACCCCTAAAGGGTCCGTTCTTATGACGTCACCCGACGGTACGGGAGGAGGTCCCCTAGAAGGGTTGGGTCCCTAGTTTAGGTCGAGAGAGTGTGACGACCGTCTAAGAAATGGTCGACTCGGTGGTCCCTTCGGGTTCTTATGACCTCGCCCACCGGATAGGGAAGAGGTCCCCTAGAAGGGCTGGGTCCTTAGTTTGACCCCAGAGGACTCAACGTCCGCCTGAGATGGTCGGCTCGCTGGTCCCGTCGGACCTGTGCATATGGATGCCGACTAAGGATGACTGTATGCCGTTTTTGGCAGTGTTGTGACATTTCACAGTAGGAGATTAATTTACGTAATTAAATTTTTTGTGATCCCTCTGACATTACCCAACTGTTTGTGCAGAGAACAAAAAGTTCTCGTGCACATGTTTCGTAACTGACGGTTTCCGATGGGAGGGGAGATTCGTATCTTGGACGAACTTGTACTCTGTCGACTCTCTCTCTCTCTCGGCCGTGAGACTGTGGTAAGCTCGTGGACCTAGCACAGTACGGACTTTAGGTCAAGACAAGTCAGGTCAGCGAGTCCGCACACGGTGAGAGACGCTGGGGTACTTAGCGTCGTGCGGTCCGGAGGGACAGGTAGTGGTAGAGGGCCTCAAGTGCAGGTAGCTCAGGCACGTCGGGGAGTCGATAAGACTAATGGCCTCGATTACTGACAGGCATTTCACACGGGACCCAGTTTCGGTCAGAGACAGTAGTCATTGGCTTTGTGAGAACGGGTTTAGTATCTCTTCACCACCCGCCCTCGTCTTCCGGACGGGGACGGGCGTCGCCTGTCGCACGTCGCGGAGGAGAGGTCCGCCCGTGACCTGCCGTGGGGTGGGGGTTGTGGGGGTACACAGGGGAGGATGGACCTTTATCACGTCCTCCTACGGACGAGGTCTGTCGGGGTCCGGGCGTTTGTCCTTCCCGTCCCAGTGGACCGACGGCTACCTGGTCCGCCAGAGGGACGACTCGAGTCCGGGGCCCCCACACCCGCGGCGGGAGCCCGACAGCCCCGGTGAGGGGCGCGACTCCCGGACGTCGTCGGGGTCGAGGAGGCCGGCCGCGACCGCCCAGAGGTAGCGCCGACGTCCTCGTGTCGACCCGGGACTGTCGGAGTTGGACCCCTGTGTTGGTTCTCTCTGTCTCCGACCCAGAAACCCCTCTTACTCGTCCAGGTGCTTGGACACGACTGGTTCTTCGTTTCTAAGCCCGTAAATCCTCCCCTGCACTGAGGGTTTGAGTGTGCCAAGAATTTATTAATACTCCTTTGACATCCTTACGACTGTTCGATCTTTTGGAGCTACTTTACGTGTTTAAGGATCTGTGCGTGTCTGATTGACTTTTTTCTAAATTACGTCTTCTGGTCAGTGTCTTCCGACCCGATTCGTACTTTTGTGAGACTATTTCTTTGAAGGTTCCGGTCTGCTGAAGTCATCACTCACAGTCCCTACGTCCAACTCTTCCTTCATCATATTGATGGAGGTGCACCTTTGCCGCACACGACATGTGTCTTTTGGGACTCCTTGTGCGTGTGTACATGTGCACACATATGTGTGTGCGTGAGTGTGCGTGTGTGCGTGTGAGCGTGTGTGTGCGTGTGTTGATAATGTTGAGTATTTGTTCATGTGATTCCAACATCCTATGTTTTAGCAATGTGTCTTCAACAAAATAAAGATATGTGATCGTTGTCTTTAGGTTTTTAATCCCTTTGTCAACGTCGACGTTATCGTCGTTTTCGTATTCGATGGATTCTTGTGTCAAGTGTTTTCCTCACATTCTGCAACTGGGACCTTTGACCTTTTATGACGACTTTCCTTTAAAATATTTCGGTCGTTTACCTTTCTATAAGGTACAAGTGTCCAGTCTTGGGAATTATGACGATTCGCCCGTTATAAAAGGTTGACTAGATGTCTAAGTCCCGCTAGGGACGAGTTTAGACCGGATAAAACCACCTTTACTGTACTTCTGGGGTCTGAAGTACACCTTTCCGTTCCCTGGGTCCTGGGATTTGTCGGAACCCCCTTTGACAAGACCAATCTCTCGTGCGTGAACTCAAGTTCTGACTTGATACTTGATCTCACTTGGTCCGGTGTATTGGCGCCCCGTTCTGACCCTTACGTCCGGTCGCTCGTGCCGACTCTTAGCACCTACTTCGGTGTTGGGTGCCGGTCGACTCACAGTTGTTCCTCCGGGCGCGATAAGTTACACGTTTGCTTTCAGAAAAGTTGTCGGGGTGCCACGACTCTGCGGTGCACGTATCCTTACTCAGACCTAGGAATGGAGTCTAGTATATGTGTTTTTGATTGAGTCTAACCGAGTCCCTGGATTGGATTCTCGATTTTGGCACTTTGTCTTCTTTTGTATCCACTCTTGTGCCCCGGGAACCTAATCCGAGACCAAAGAATCTACACTGTAGATTCCATGTTCTTTCCCCGAAGTAGTTTTACGGTCTCGGACTATAAAGTCTCTTGAGGTAGTCCTTCTCTCCCCTACTAATCCCAGACCAAAGGTCTTATATTTTTCTCGTGTTGAGTTGTTATTTGGGTTGAATTGAGGAACCTTCCTTTCAATACTGGTTGGATCTATCGTATAAGTTTTCGTCTCTGTAATGAAACGACTGATTCTAGGCAGATCAGTTCCGATACCAAAAAGGTCACCAGTACATACCTACACTCTTAACCTGACACTTCTTTCGACTCGTGGCTTCTTAACTACGAAAACTTGACACCACAACCTCTTCTGAGAACTCTCAGGGAACCTGACGTTCCTCTAGGTTGGTTAGGTAGGATTTCCTCTAGTCAGGACCCTAAAGAAACCTTCCTTACTATGATTTCGACTTTGAGGTCATGAGACCGGTGGAGTACGTTTCTCAACTGAGTAACCTTTTCTGAGACTACGACCCTCCCTAACCCCCGTCCTCTTCCCCTGCTGGCTCCTACTCTACCGACCTACCGTAGTGCCTGAGTTTCCTGCACTCAGACTCACTTGAGGCCCTCTACCACTACCTGTCCCTCCGGACCGCACGACGTTAAGTACCCCAGCGTTTCTCAGTCTGTGCTGACTCGTTGACTTGACTTGAGACCGTATCCCCAACTGAAGGGGTTTCTTCTAGTGTGTTGTCGGTATTCGTTCGTGAAATTTTCTACGAGTCGCGATCGGCAAGCCTTTTGCGTCTCGTTTCGATGTCTTCCACGGCGACTCCCGTCGTAACAGTTCCCACGGGGTACAACCGTCTGCTCGGCCGTGCGCGGGGAAGGTCCGACTCACTGTAGCGTAGCGCACCGACCTAGTGTTCAACGAATCGGGGACCAAGGCCGACAATCCCGATTACGCCGGGACTTGTCAGAGCCCGTTCAGAGACACACCTGTCCCCGAAAGACAGGAGGACTTGACCTGTAAAGTTTCCCGCCTAAAAACCACTAAAATGTAGAGTCGTCTTTCATATATACTTAGTGAATACTTAATTCCAGTTCTTCGTCTTACGGGGGTCGGAGGGGTTTGGGGCTCGGGGAGAGACTTTGTGGCCGAGGGGTGGTCGTGGGTGTGGAGGCGCGGGACGGGAATCGAGGGGGTCGTGATTGTAGTCCAGACCCGGGTCTAGTGAGTGACCACGAGCAGGTGTCGTCCCCCCGTCCCGGTGAGGACTGGTGAGTGACCCGCGCTCTATGACCTGGGTCACCGGAGACGAAGTCCCTCGGGGCCTTCGGCCCCGGGCCTTGGGGTCGAGGAGGAGGGGTGTGTGCGCACAGGAGCCTTCTCAGTGTAAAGACACGGAGGCGTCCCACCGCTCCTCCATTCCCTTATTCCACTGGACGTAGCGTCCTGTGCACCGGACGGGCGTGGGGCCGTGTTCGAGAGCCTCCGAGACGCCAAAGTCCGGTCGCGAGAAATAATGCTGGAGTCCCCTCGCGGACCCCCGGGAATTTCCGGCCGCCGCGGCCTGGGTGGGCCCGCGAAAGTCTAGGCGCTGCCCCCTCCCCGCGCCCAGAGTCTCGCCGGACTCGCTGTCGTGGGAAGGGAGGGAGGGAGGGAGGGGGCCGGCCCAGGGCGCCTGGCTTGGACGTCGGGGGTCGGGACGGAGAAGGCGCGCGCGCGACGAGGTGGGAGGGACCCGGACCTGGGCGCACGACGGGCGAGGCACGTGGGGCGGGGCCCGAGTCGCGGCGTGAGTGGCCTACGGGAGCCGCCGCCGCCCTTCGCCGAGCCGTCCTCCTCGTCGCGCCGGCGGCCCCGGTGGCTCTTCCGCCCTGCCGCTGTCAGGTGGGTTCGGGGCGGGTCCTGGGTCTCAGGGGCGGGGGCCTGGGCCTCAGGGGCGGGGACTTGGACTCAGGGGCGGGGGCTTGGCCTCGGGGCTGGGACTTGGACTCGGGGGCGGGGTCAGGCCCCAGGGAGGCCAGGCCACGACGGGAGCGGGGCGACCGGCGCGCCTGGTCCTGAGCCCGCCCTCGACCCCCTCCCGGCCCGGGGCCCGCCCCGACCCCCTCCCGGTGCGGCGTCTCGCGGAAGGGGGAGGCGCTCGCCACTGCGGCCCAGGAGCCCTGAGATCGCGGCTCTGGGCGGGTCGCGCCCCCACCCCTCCCCGGGAGCCGGCGCCGCCTGCACCCCTCGGCCAGCCGGGCCCCCTCCCCGCCTTCCCGGGTGGACAGGGGCGGCCGAGCAGGGCCTTCGCGCGCCCGCCGGACCCGTACGCGACTGACGCGGAGAAAAGGGGAGACTTAGGGCGGGGCGTGTGTAAAAACTAAAAGGAGGACGTCGCAAAACTTTCGTAGGTCGTCTGGACAATGTGGACCTGTAGTCAAGTCAGGGCAGCGAGTCATCACAGGCTGAGACGCTGGGGTACTTGGCGTCGTGCTGTCCGGAGGGACAGGTAGTGGTTGAGGGCCTCAAATGGGTTTGAGTTCAGGTTCAGCCACTACGGTAGGTTGGTAGAGTAGGAAACAGCAGGGGAAGAGGGCGGAAGTTAGAAAGGGTCGTAGTGCACATGTATTTAAGAAATCACCTATTCCGGTCAAAAGAGTCTGTAAGGGTATTTTGGTCGTAGTATAACTGTTTCAACTGTTGTGGGTCGCCAAGTCAAAAGGGGCTACCTGAGTTTTGACAGCTGACACCCGAACAAGACCGGTTCCACCTTCCTTCCTACTCTCTGCGGGGGGGCGGAGTCCCTCCCAGAGTCCGCGGTGAGTGGACGTCCGAAAGGACCCTCGTACGGGTCCCACCTCGGTCTTGCACCGATGGGAGACGTCCCTCCCCTTCCCACGTCGGGCCGGGGTCACTGGGGGAGTCCCTGACCTCAAAGCCTGGAGGAGCGCGTCCTTCGGGTGGACGGGAAGTCACGGCGACGAGTTGCCTGGGGGCCTCGCGTATCGACGGGGTGGAGGAATGCCGAGCCTGGGGGGGTGGGGGGTGGGACGGCCTCGCGTGCCGACGGGGCGGAAGAATCCCGTTCCGCCCTGGCCCCTCACAGTCCACGAGCAGGAGCCGGAAGAAGGATCGAGGAGCCTCCGCAGAACCGGTGCAGGGACACGATATAATTCCTGCTATAAAAACGGAGAGCGTGGTACTCAAGGGGTCCCCTGAGACACCCGAGTAGGAGTCCAAGGATGGGGATCTTTCTCGCCCACTACTCGTATAGACCCTCCACCCGGGTCCTTAGGGCCATCCTGTCACGTCCAACCCGTCCGTCCCCTCCGTCGGCACCCGGGGGCCTCGAGTCGGGACAGGACGACCCTGCGACCCCTGGAGTCTCGTGGGGGTAAGGTCCGGGACGTGTCGAGGGCAGGACGGATAGGGATTCACTCCCGACCACAAAGGACCTGACGTCACGGGAGCTGGAAGTACGGTCCGCCCATCCACCGAGGGGGGACCGTCTCTCGGGAGGACCCTTAGGGGCTTCCAGGGTGCCCGGCCGACGTCCCCACGTCTACCGTATCACACACGACGGGCCTACAGTGGCGACTGGGGGTCCCGGGGGACGCTCGACCACTTCTCAGCGACGTGGGTGGGCTCCGGTGCGGACCTCTCCGTCTCCGTCCAGCCGAGCGACAGAGGTGGCCGGTCGAGACACCTTTGATCCACTCGTTTACGTCCTGGTGGGCGACCAGTGGGTCCCAGGTCGACTCTCCACTGGCGAGGTACCCAATAGACCGAAACCATAAGTAAAGTATAGTGTACATATATACTTAGTCATTTTAAGAGTCCTTACTTTAAGCAAGAGACTACTGGGACTTTTGTGCAGTTCCGGGAGCGTAAAGGGTGGAGGTGGGTACTCCTCTGCCCGGACGAGAGGTTTCGTGGGACGTCACGACCGAGTCTCCACGCCCCGCCCCCCACCCGGTCTCCACCCCCTGGGGACGGGGACGGTCTTCCGAAGGGTCCCGTGCGTCCGTCCCCCAAAAGAGGTGGGATGTCCGGTTAAGGGTTCGTCCTCCTGAATGGACGGTCGTCATTGTCCCTGAGTCCACACTCGACCCCACAGTCCTCGTTACCAGTCCGAGGGTCCTGGGTTGGACCCCTCGACACCTCCCTCGTCAACGGCCCTTCTGCGGAGTCCCGAGACCTGGACTTCCTAGCTCCACCGTCCCGGTGGTGATTTTTATCAGAGTGTCCAGACCGACTGAAGTGCAACGTCTCTCCGACCGTTTCCTCCTCCGGACCCCAGTCACTCTCGGACCCGGGACCGCGACGGGGTTTCCGTTGCGGGACCGTACCTCCAACCGTCCCACAATTTTTCTACTCACGGTTTACCCGAACAGCATGTAACAGTCATAGTCGTAGACACTGTCACACTGAATAATCATTCTGTGTGTGAACCAAAAGTAGACGCCAAGGGCCGAGGCATTTGGGAACCTTAAGGGAAACCACTCGCCCTACTTTCACAAAAAACAGGACGTCTACTCCACTGAGTCCCTTTAGAATGGGTTCTCCTCCCCCCTGGCCGACGGTCCCTTCGGCGACACACTGGTCTCGAGTCTTGGTCCCAGGGTCGGGGACCGGAAGCCCCTCCCCTCCCCGACCTCCACCCTGGTCAACGGTCACTGTTCAGTCAATATGGGTCCTTCCTTAGGAGGTCTCTTCGGGGTCTCCTCCCCGGGTCTCTCGGAGGTGTCCCCCCTCTGATGTTCTCTTCTCCCCCGGACCCCTCCCACACCCTCGAACCCTAGGGGGGGTGGACGGTGACACAGAGAAGGTGGACGGACAAGGACTCAGTGTCGGAACATGACTATATTCCTTTTTTGGATGCTAGATCGTTCATCTCAAAAGGACTTAAGACACTCGAGCAGACCGTTTCCTTGACCTGGACGTCTACCCCAACACCGCCCCACCCGCCGCCCCCACCTCCCTCAGCGAGACGAGACGTCGGCCACCCAGTCCTGGTGTGTACGGGTGTACTCCGACCCCCGCTCCTCTCGGAGTGTCCTGGTGTGGGAATTGGACTCCCTCTGGGGGTCGACCACAGACTTCGCCCCCAGAGAACCCCCCTTCAGGGCGACGCAGGTCCCTCTACCCTCAGTCCTGACCGAACTCGACTGGGTTGACCACAGACTCTTGGCGACCACAGACCCCTGCGGGAGGTGTCTATAACCGACGTCTTGGAGACTCGCACCTTCGTACTTGCAAGTCTCGTACGACACCGCACGGACACGATCCTGACTCGACACTGTGCCCAATGACTTTCAAGACTCGACACGACACGGGACACATCACTGACACGCGTCTAGACGCCACCCGTCACATCCGGAAAAGGGAGGACCGCCCTTCACTGTCGGGTCGAGGCACTAGTGACTTTGCCACTCAGAGTCAAGTCGTTCTACTCTCGTAAGACTACGACCACTACAAACAAATGTAAAAAGAACAGAACGGAATTTTACACCTAAACTAAAGTAGTGGTGGTGGGACACATTCTGGTACACTCTGCCACCAGTGGTGTTAAAATCCTCCGGATTACGCAAAGTCTTCCTGAGCCTTCTACTTAAAGAAAGAGAGGAGGTCCTTTCGCTCAGACAAAGACAGGGTGCCTGCGGTACCCAGTCCACCGACCGGTCCAGAGGAGGAGGAGTGCCGTCGGCCCTGGGAGACTGCGCAGAGGTCGAAATCTTCGCCCGACTCAAAGGGGCACCCACAGAGGACGTGCGGAAGGGTGGCGTGCGAGAGACAGGATCGAGTAAGTACTCATAAAATTGTCTTAATAAAAAGATTTGACGGACCTTACGAAGACCATTGTGGTACTCCTATTTGTGTGAATTTGTAATATGTCTCACCCCCGTCCGAGTGAGAGGGGGGTCCTGTCCGACGACCGCCCAGGGGAGACACTGCCGCCCACAAGTCACCACAGAAGGGTGGAGGGGTTTGGGGACGATGTCGGCGTAGACGAACAATCCTTTTGAGGGTAGTGCCCCAGGCACGAGCGGGGTCCCCCCTCTCGGACTCGGGGGGAGTCTCGACCCGGAGTCCTGCCCGTCCAAGGTGCGGGGGACCTCGAGACAGGTGAGTGCCCCGCGGTTCTGGTGGTGGGCCGACGTCTCCTCCGACCCTTGAGACGGGCGAAGTCCGCGGGGACTCGGGTCCACTTTAGACCCTCGAGCCGTCCTCCGTGTTTCCGTGTGTTTCGATCTCCGGTCAGACCCGAGGAAGGACACCCTATTGTCCCTGACATGAGCCCGGGGACGGGGGTCCAGGACCGTCAGTCGGGGGATCGGGGACGGTACGGGTCTCACTGTCCTTGTGGTCCTCGTAGACAGATAACCCGTTGAGACCCCCGAGGACCACCCGACGAGTGGTCCTTCTGGGTCGGTCCCGGTCCTCGAGGTTGAGAGTCAAGACGGGGTTGGGGTAGGAGGTCTTTCCCCTCTGTCAGTCCCGACCTCTCCGTCCGGTGCGGGGGAGTCTGTCCCACCAAGGGGAGACACCGAGTAGAGGTGTCGGTCGGGGTCCGTCCCCCGTCTCGGGTCCTCGGTCCCGAACGGCCGCCCGCCCCTGTGCCTACGACCGGTCCTGGAAATAAGTGTACCCCAGTGAAGGACTGGCTCGGCGTCCAGCGTACCTAACCCGTTCCACCCCCAGGGCCTACCCCTGTCCCCACGTCCGGTCTCCGAAGGTGGAGTAGGCCCCAGCTCGGATGTCGCCCCCTGCCAGGACTCTGGGAGGAGTCATGAGCTTCCACTGGCAGAACTGGGCGTCCATGAGCAAGTCCCGCCGGAGAGGACGTTCTTTGGGCACAGCCCCCGTTGCAGTGCCAGGGTCGTCGACGAGACCACCCGTCGCGACCGCATGGGCCGCGACACCAGTAGAGTCTTGGGGGTGGGGGGTACAGTGGGGGTCTGGGGGAAGAAGGTGCCGAGACTCCCCGGGACGACGAGAGGGCGTGCAACGACGCGGACGGTTCGACCCGTGGTTTCGGCTAGGGGTGTCCTAGGTCGGGGGTCGACGACCGAAGGTGTCACCGTCTCACCCCCCACCCTCGGTGCGGTTGAGTACGTCCCCGGTCCCTTCCCCCCGTGGCCCGTCTCCGGGTGAAGGGGTCCTTCCGGCCCGGACGACGGTGGGAAAGACGCAGCCGTGAGTGTAGTGGGAGAGCACAAGTGGGCCGGGGGTGTCCGAGGGAGAGACTCCTGCTTCGGCCTCGGACTAGCCCCGAGGGTCCGGGGGAACTAGAACGGGAACGGGAACGGACGGGGGCCGGGTGAGCTCGTGAGTCGGAGAGAGACGTCGAGGTCATCGTCAAGGAGATCGGCGAGCCCAGAGTCGGGTGAGGCCCTCCGGGTGGGTCGCGGGTCGACTTCGGTGACAGGTCGGAGGACGAGTCTGGTGACAGACCTGTCGAAGATCGTCCTAGACTGAGGGACGGAACCAGTGGCCGAACAGCCGAGGGTCTCTCTTCATTCACCGGTAGAGCAGTCGAGGTGGGACCGGGGACCCGACTCGCCGGAGATTGCCCACAAACGACTTGCTTATTTGCTTTCGTCCGCACCGACCGAGTGGGTCCAGAAACGGCTTGGGACTGACGAACTTCGGAGGCTTCCCTCGCCGGTGCAGACAGAACAACATACACAACTGCTTGTGTCACGGTCGGAGGTCGAACAGTGACTGCATGTCCCGGAACAACTACAGGGACCACTTCTGCGGTCTCCGGTCCGGCTTGAGGCACCGTAACCGGGCTCAGTCGTGACGTAGGTGCAGCGACGTCCCTTTTGGTCCTCCCGGAGGCACTCCTCCCGTTCCCCGGTCGGGACCTGCCTCTCGTGGTTCTCCGGACGTGCGGGCGGGGTCCGCCTCGGGCTGTGTCGTGTCCCGGTTCTCGCCAGTCAGGACGGTTGGTTTGACGTCTAAGCGTTCACTCTATTTGCTGCTACGACGCGTCCGGGGACTCCAGACCGGCCAAGTGCTGCGTCGGCGACCCTGAGTTCCGCCTTCGGTCGCACGACGCCTCGCCTCTCTACGCCTCCTGTGGGGCCGCCCGGACTTCGGGACGTCGGTGGGGGTCGGCCCCAGCGGAGGAGACACGGTTCTCCTGAGACGCCCCCAGGCCGACGCAGGTGTCGGGGTGGCCAGACTCGAGGGAGGGGCGTCGAGTGCACTTCTGGGACCACTGGTCCTGCCCGAGAGTTCTCCGGATTCGCCCTGGGTATGGGCAGCCGTTTGGCTCTCTACTAGTACTGCCCGGGTTTCCTGAGGAGGGCCCGATACTTGTACACCAGGACGTGCAGACACTTCTGGCAGCCGAGCTTCTTCTTCGGACCCCCCTCTGCTCCCTAAGCTCTGGGCGGTCACAGAGGGGACGGGGCGTGCGGTCGGTGCTATGCGGAGCTGCCGCCTCAACGAGGCAGGTGGTGGTCCCCGGTCACGACTCGACCTGTGTGGGGGAGGGTAGGGCTGATGGCGGGGTGTCCGGGATTGGTGAGGTATCTTTGCAAAGACCGTAGTCTTTCCGAAAGAGATTGATAAAGTAGAGACCTGTGTCTCAGTACCCGGGACTCTGGGCGACCTGACTCTGACTTAAACCGTGTTAAGTCCCTTTTAGTTCTCTGAACTTTAAAAGAGAGATGACAAATCTTCTTCTTTTGTTTTTCTACTTAAATTATCACAATAATCAACGAATCAACGCAGACTGACTTTGGGGTATCTAACATCGAGTGATCCGAGGAGACAGGGACCCTAAGAGGTCCGTTCTTAAGACGTCACCCACCGGTACTACGGGAGGAGGTCCCCTAGAAGGGCTAGGTCCCTAGTTTGGGTATAAATGGCAGACTTGGTGGTCCCTTCGGGGATAATTAAGTTATTTTATAAGGTACAAACATATATAAATGTTTAATATTGTCGTTAATATTAAAAATTTTGCACACAGTACATACCTGTGAACAACTGAGTGTCCCACACCCACACCGGACATAAGTGAACAGACGTTTCCTTTGCACGGGGGGTCGAGAACCTCGAGGTGTCCGGTCAGAGACGTGGGACGATGGGGTAGACGAGTGTGGGGAGAAACGGGAGGGTGTCTCTCGACGTCCGACCCCAGACTGGAGGTCGACCCTCCTCCGACATACGTACGGGATGTGGACCAGACTGTCCACAGGGTTGTAGGTTCGAGGGGGTGGGGACTCCAGGACCTAACCCCCCGCCTTCAGACCCTCGGGCTGACGTCCCCGGACCGGGGATCTGTGACGGGGTCTCCGGTGCGGCGGACGACGGGCCAGGCGTCCCGAGACTGGACCGGCTCCTTGGACGAAGGGCGGCGTGTGGTCGCACCGGGGGAGGAGGTGCGGTGCGACCGTCATGAGGTCGTCGAAGACGTCCACCCGGTCCACTAAGACACCGGGCACCAGCCACAGGGCCAGGTCCCCTAACGGTTAGAAGTAGAAGGGGTGGAGGAGGTGGACGTCCACGGGAGGCCCAGTCTCAACGGACCCGAAGACTGGCGCCAGTGGCGAACTGGGCGGAGGGTGTCTGTTTAGAAACCACTGGCTGGTGACCCAGGACTTCTTTCAGGTGTGCGGTCTACGACCGGAGACCTTGGTACAAGACCAAGGTTTGGACGGAAGACCCAACTTCGGAGTTTACGTGGGAGACAAGTTCCCGTAGACCTGAACCACACCCTCGACCCTACCACGTCCACACGTCCCTCCCCCTCCCGTCCACACGTCCCTACCCCTCCCGTCCACACGTCCCTCCCCCCGTCTACACGCCCCTACCCCTCCCGTCCACACGCCCCTCCCCCTCCCGTCCACACACCCCTCCCCTCCCGTCCGCACGTCCCGTCCGCACGTCCCGTCCGCCGACCCTGTCCGTCGTACACCCAACCTCGGCACCCCAACGACGAAGAACGACTTTATGATTTCACGTCCTTTCTGAATAGTGCCGGTGGGGCTCCCCAAGTCCTGGGTTCACCGAGCACGGCCGGAGGTGACGGTCCGGGAGGGACCGGGGGTTGCGGGACGACGACCGTTCGTCCGTCACGGTCCGGGTCACTATCCTGGATGGTGAGAGACGTGTTTGACCAGCACCTACCTCAGGAGGTGTTTCTCGGCCGGCCGCCGCTACGTCAAGAGCGGAAACAACTTCTTCTGCCTCGAGTACGGGACACGCCTCCCCTCCTGTCGCGACCCAATGTCGGGGACCCCGTCGGGGGGCGGGGGGCGTCACGAGTGGTAGACGTGCCGGAACGGTTCCAGTGTCAGACGTTTCTACTCCTCCCCGCTGAAGGGTGGGTCGAGGTCCCTCTGGAAGAAGTGTAACGAGTCCCGCGTCGACTTTCCCTGTCCCTCTCTACCCGACCCTGTGCCCCACCCCCTGTGTCCTGTGCCCTGTACCCTGTGCCCTGTGTCCTGTACCCTGTGTCCTGTGCCCTGTGCCCTACCCCCTGTGCCCTGTGTCCTGTACCCTGTGCCCTGTGTCCTGTACCCTGTGCCCTGCCCCCTACCCCCTGTGCCTTGTACCCCCGACTCCCGTCGAGGTCACGCCCCAGTGAGCCTTCTCGTCGGCTCCTAAACCCGACCTCCCAGGGACACTCCGGTCCGGGCGTGGAGGAGGGGAGGGGGTGGCAGGGTCGCGTCCGGAACGAGAGCACCGTGGGGGTGTGGGGGTCTGGGAGAGAGGGAAGTCCGACTGGGGTCTTCCTCCGGCACCTCGGGGTGGCCGGACACTCGGGACCGGGGAGACGGGCGAGGTGGTGGGTGGAAGAGTACTACACGAACGGCTGGAGCCACCTGGGACACTTGGGCTAGAAGGCGTGCAGACCCACTAGACTGTCAGAGACCGGCTGGTTACTCGGACACGTCCTACCCGCCCCGCCCCCCAGTCCCGTCGGGACCTCGGACCGGTGCGCGGAGGTCGGTGGGTCCCGGTGTGTGCGGGCAGGAGGGGCCCCCGAGTCTTGGAGGGACCCTCCAGAAGGTCGGAGAGTTTAAGTCACACAGACTCTGAGTTGAGGGTTCGAAGGAGTCAGGGAGAGGGGAAGGGGCAGGGAGAGGGGAAGGGGCAAGAGGTAAGTGAGTTGTCGGAGAGGAGCGTCAGTCGCCGACGTCGGTTGTCAGTGCGAGGGGTTAGGGGTAGGTCCTCAGGGGGTCAGACCCCGAGGGGGTCCGTCGTGGGGGTGGTCCGTCGGGGGAAGTGCAGCCCCGCGCAGTGTACCGTCCGGAACACGGGACAGGGGCCGGTATGGCCTAGGGCCGTCCTGTAACTGGTGCGGGAACCCCTACGGGCGGAAGTCCCAGTCGAGGCGTTTGAAGTTCCGCCACTCGCCCCACTGGACTCCCGTGCCCTGTCCACCAGTCCAGGTCTCCCGACCCGTCGCCCTCGGCCCGTGGTCCGACGAGTGGAGTCGCCGAAAGGGGCGTCGGGGTGCGGTCCGGACCCGGGGGACGTGGAAGGGGGCGGCGGTGGACAAACGCGGTTCGGGACCCCGTGGTCCCGGTACGGGTCTCCGGCTCCCGCGAGGAGCGGGACCGGGAGTCCTGGTGGCCGGGAGGAGACGGTGACGGGTACGGGCGACCGGAGGTTTTCGAGGAGTCACGGGTCGGAGTGGGCGGGTGGGACACACTACGACGGCGCCGGTTGGACGGAGGTGCGGGGGGTCAGACCCTCTTCGGACCAAGCCCCCAGACGCGGGGGGCGGTGGACGGCGGTGGCGACCCGGAGACCCACTCGTCACGGACCCACCAACGAGTCTGGGACTCCCCGACCCACTCACCTGCGAGGTCCCTGGTGACGGAGTTGGACAGTCGTCGGGGGGTCGGAGTTCCCTCTTCAATTCCCAGTGGAGTCCCCGACGTCGCTACGAAGGCAGTCGTCTGTACACACGTTCAGTCACCCCTTAAATAACACACAATTTTACGGACTCCTCACGCCCTGAGACCACTCGTCCATAGTGAAGTGACCAAAGATAATACAATTATGGCAACTCCGGGTTGGTGGGGTTTCCTCGACTCCCTCACTCTACGGGGTCGGGTGACGGGGTCGTAGTCCGGACGTCGAGGATTGACTAAAGAGACTTCAGGTCTGCTTCCTACCACCGAGCACACCACTAGGGGGGGTGTCCGGTGCGACGTGTCCGGCGAGGTCACGTTCCTGGGACAGTACACCGAAGAGGCTCTGCCTGGGGACAGTGTACCGAAGAGGCTCTTCCTGGGCAGGGCACCGAAGAGGCTCTTCCTGGGGGGGTCTTCCTGGGCAGTGCACCGAAGAGGTTCTTCCTGGGCAGTGCCCCGAAGAGGCTCTTCCTGGGGTCGTGCACCGAAGAGGTTCTTCGGGTCAACCACCTGTCTCTCCTCGAAGGGAGCCTACAAACCCCAAACTTCGAGGTCGAAATTACCATCTACGGGGTCCGAGTGTCGGGTCTCAACCCAGGGCCCCACGTGTCCCCCCGTCTCGACCACAGGGGTCTTTACTGCGTCTACGAGTGGTTCGCCGACGTGTGTGTAGGGCACGTCGGACTGAGCCGGGGTTCTGGGTTTGTGTGGTGCAGAAGGGACACCCGGCCCGGAACGTCCGACGAGAGTGGACGTCTCGGAAGAGGAAGGGCGGGCACACCCCAACCCCCCCACCCCCCAGCCTCCCCGGACGCCGGGCGGGGGTGGGACGGTCCATCGCGGGCGCGGGAGGTTCGGGCGTCCGGGGCCCGACGCGGGCGTGGATGGACCCGTCCGAACTGGTGGTGGCACAACGGGCGCCGGTCCGTCCGTCGGCAGAAGGTCCTGTCGTAGTAGTCCCCCATCAAGGTCCCCTACTACTACGGCGTCTGGGACAGCCCCTCCGTTCGACCGAAAGTAGACACGCGCGGGGGCCCCGGGGACGGCCCGGAGCGCCGGCGGAGGGAGGAGAGGTCCGGTCCGGGGCGGGTCCCGGTCGCACGTCGACGGGCGGGCCCGTCTCACACGGGGCAGACGCCGTCGGGGAAGGGTCCTCCCCACCACCGTCTCCTGCGACGCCAAAGGTGGCCCTGTAGAAGATCCCTGTGTCGGACCTCGGCGGGGTCCTCCTCCTACTGTCGTCCGCCCGTGCCCACCCCTGTCCGTCCCGGACCCTCTGCCAGACCCTGTGTCCCCACCTGTCCACCGGTACTCTCTCCCAGTCTCCAGTACACACACCCGTCCTCCTACACTCTCTGCCGGTTCACAGTGAACCCACCCACACCCGCTCCCAGGAGGGCCCGTAATCCGGTCCCGGTAGCGGTACCCGTGTTCTCCCCGCACCAGACAGACCCCGGACTCCTTCGGACGTACGACACACGACTCTCCACCACAGGTTGTAGCCACGACGGGGACCAGGGTCTCTTCGGAGACCGACCCGTCACAGAGGTGCCTCCCTGGGGGTGCAGGATCCCCTCGATGACTACCGCGGTGTGCCGGGACGAAGGAGGACTGGGAGTCTTGGACCTCTACCGTCGGGGAGAGACGTCCAGTCACTCTGCTCGAGTCGGGTTCCCCCGGGGAGCTTCGGGTCCACTGACGGCAAAGGAGTGAGGGTGACGGCAGCAGTGGTGGCAGCAGTGGTGGCAGCAGTGGTGGTAGCAGTGGTGGCAGCAGTGGTGGCATCAGAAGTGGTAGCAGAAGTGGTGGTGGCAGAAGTGGTGGTAGCAGAAGTGGTGGCAGCAGTGGTGGCAGCAGAAGTGGTGTCAGCAGTGGTGGCAGCAGTGGTGGGAGCAGTGGTGGCAGCAGTGGTGGGAGCAGTGGTGGCAGTAGTGGTGGCAGCAGTGGTGACAGCAGTGGTGGCAGAAGTGGTGGTGGCAGCAGTGGTGGCAGAAGTGGTGGCAGCAGCAGTGGTGGCAGCAGTGGTGTCAGCAGAAGTGGTGACAGCAGTGGTGGCAGCAGTGGTGGGAGCAGTGGTGGCAGCAGTGGTGGGAGCAGAAGTGGTGGTGGCAGCAGTGGTGGCAGCAGAAGTGGTGGTGGCAGCAGTGGTGGCAGAAGTGGTGGTGGCAGCAGTGGTTGCAGCAGTGGTGGCAGCAGTGGTGGCAGAAGTGGTGGTGGTAGACGTGGTGGCAGAAGTGGTGGTAGCAGCAGTGGTGGTAGCAGTGGTGGCAGAAGTGGTGGCAGCAGTGGTGGTAGCAGTGGTGGCAGAAGTGGTGGCAGCAGAAGTGGTGGTGGCAGCAGTGGTGGCAGCAGAAGTGGTGGTGGCAGCAGTGGTGGCAGAAGTGGTGGTGGCAGCAGTGGTTGCAGCAGTGGTGGCAGCAGTGGTGGCAGAAGTGGTGGTGGTAGACGTGGTGGCAGAAGTGGTGGTAGCAGCAGTGGTGGTAGACGTGGTGGCAGAAGTGGTGGTAGCAGCAGTGGTGGTAGCAGTGGTGGCAGAAGTGGTGGCAGCAGTGGTGGCAGAAGTGGTGGCAACAGCAGTGGTGGCAGCAGAAGTGGTGGCAGCAGTGGTGGCAGAAGTGGTGGCAGCAGTGGTGGCAGAAGTGGTGGCAGCAGCAGTGGTGGCAGCAGTGGTGGCAGAAGTGGTGGCAGCAGCAGTGGTGGCAGCAGTGGTGGCAGAAGTGGTGGTGGCAGAAGTGGTGGCAGCAGCAGTGGTGGCAGCAGCAGTGGTGGCAGAAGTGGTGGCAGCAGTGGTGGCAGCAGTGGTGGCAGCAGTGGTGGCAGAAGTGGTGGTGGTAGACGTGGTGGCAGAAGTGGTGGTAGCAACAGTGGTGGTAGACGTGGTGGCAGAAGTGGTGGTAGCAGCAGTGGTGGTAGCAGTGGTGGCAGAAGTGGCAGCAGTGGTGGCAGAAGTGGTGGCAGCAGTGGTGGCAGAAGTGGTGGCAACAGCAGTGGTGGCAGCAGAAGTGGTGGCAGCAGTGGTGGCAGAAGTGGTGGCAGCAGCAGTGGTGGCAGCAGCAGTGGTGGCAGCAGTGGTGGCAGAAGTGGTGGCAGCAGTGGTGGCAGAAGTGGTGGCAGCAGCAGTGGTGGCAGCAGTGGTGGCAGAAGTGGTGGCAGCAGCAGTGGTGGCAGCAGAAGTGGTGGCAGCAGTGGTGACAGAAGTGGTGGCAGCAGCAGTGGTGACAGCAGAAGTGGTGGCAGCAGTGGTGGTAGAAGTGGTGGCAGCAGCAGTGGTGGCAGCAGCAGTGGTGGCAGCAGTGGTGGCAGCAGTGGTGGCAGAAGTGGTGGCAGCAGTGGTGGCAGAAGTGGTAGAAGAAGTAGTGGAAAAAGTGGTAGTAAAAGCAGAGGCAGAAGAGGTAGTAGTAGTCTCTTACAAAGGGGTTTGTTGCTGTCGGACCGGCTCGGGTCGTCACCCTCCTCCCACGAGTCTCTGGTTCCGTCTGTCCAGTCATTCCTCGGTGAACCGGACGTCTCGTCCTGGCGTCACGTCTGACCCCGGTCGGACCCGGGTGTGTGGAAGGACCCTCACCACCCCACACGACTCCCAATCCTGTCGACCACGGGTGGGGTCTATGTGGGTCGTCTGGGTCTCCCTGTCTCGACCTCTCCCTCGCCCCGTTCTCGGGGTCCTTTCTTCCTCTTGACCCGACCCCCGAGGTTTCGACTTTAGGACGTCTCTAAACGACGGTGGTCCCGACCCACCACGGACGTCGGGACGGACTCCCCCACTGGAATAGACCTTTGTTCCACAGACCGTCCACCCCAGACGTTTCCTCACTTTCCACCTCCACTTCAACGAGTCAGCACAGGTCGAGAAACGTCGGAGTACCTGACATCAGATGCTCCAAGGAGGTAGGCACCTTAAAAGGTTCGTCCTCATGACCTCACCCAACAGTAAAGGAAGAGGTCCCCTATAAGGACTGGGTCCCCAACTTGGGCCCGGAGATCTCGGTGGTCCGTTTCCCTACCGACAGACTATTTGTACACCGACCCCTTCCTGGAGACTCGGGGGTGTACGTAAGGACCCTTCACGGGTCGGGCACTGAGTGGGCTGCCCGAGGGAGGCCCAGTATCAGTCCAAGGCCAACCCAGACCGGACCAACTACCCCTACCACCTCGGGACCTACTTCGTCGTCACCGCAGTGACCGCCCCACCCCCCCACCCCCCGAGACCGATAGGGGACGGCCCGTCGAGGAACGTGGGTCCGGGTCCCGCCCTACCCTGACAGACAGGGCTTCGGGGTCGACCGTAACCTGTCCTGCCGACTCCGCGAGCCTCGGGATGGACCTAGAACAGTGTGGTCGGTCGCTTCATCGCTTTCCAGACCTGCCTGTAGGGGTGCACGCAGAAGTCCCGGTCGCACATCTGGCGTGGACGCAGGTCCCGGAGCTACCACCGGTCGAGGAGGACCACGACGAGGTACTCGAGGCGGTCGGACCCCCCCCCCGTCCCGTCTCCCCCGCGACCGGAGTCCGACCGTGTCGGGCGGACGGGAGAGCCCCCAGACGGTCGGACCCCCCCACGCCCCGTCTCCCCCGCGACCGAGTCCGGCCGTGTCGGGCGGACGGGAGAGCCCCAGACGCGGGGTACGTCAGAGACCGGAGTCACAACAGTAGACAATCTACCCCACCGTAAGGGAACCGACCTCCCCGACGACACCCGAGGACCGTCTACCCTACGGGGGGCACACTTCCGGAGTGGAGACCCTCGTCCTGACCCCCGAGTCCACCTCGGGTAGCCAGGTCTCGGCGGGAGTCGGAACTTCCGCCGACTGGACAGGAAGACGGGGCCGGTGGCCGTCCGGGGTCGTGGGGGCAGGTGAGGGTCGAACGACCGGGGAGGTCCCTGGGGGTCCCTCCGTCGGGGGTCCGGGACGGACCGACTCGCCGGTGCTCACCCTCGTGGGGTTCAGGAGGGACCCGTAGACGACGGTGGCCGAAGTGGTCTTCCCCCGCCCTGTATCCTCCGAGGAGGGACCCCGGCGGGCGACACGTCAGGCTCAGGAGGGCCTTCGCCTACGCCCGCCCCGAGCGTGGACATGTCCTCCGCCGGCGCCAGCGCGCGCGACTAGAAGGGGGTGTCCGGCAAGAGTTTCCGCAGGAAGCGTCGCCGGTGCCGGAACAGGTGCAGCGACTGGACCCGGTCCCTGTGGACCGTCTCCTGGACACCCCTCCGGCGCGGGACTTCGGCAGACCCGGGGGGCGGGGGACCCCGGGACGCCCTCTTCCGGGCCGAACGCCCCCCGTCCCCCCCGTCCCCCCCGTCTCCCCTGGCCCCCCGCCCCCCCGCGCCGGCCACCCTCCCCGACACAAAGGCGCAGGGGCCCCGGAATCGACGGACCTAGGGGTTTGTCCCGTTGCCTGCGTCTGACGTCGAGTCGCAGAAACTGGTTCTCGTCTTCGTCTGGGTGTGTGACTCCCCCAGGGTCACCCCTCGAAACAAAGAATTATTCGGACGGGCTCGGGGACCTAGGACACGGGACTCCCACGGGTGGACGGGACGTCGAGTCCGGAGGTGGATCCGCCCGGTCCCCACCCTCACCCCGACTCCGACCGCAGGCGTGCCGGAGGGCGGGCCCCAGGGGTTGCCACCGGACATCCACGACTGCCGGGGACTGTCCGAACGGACCCCCAGGAACAGACCCAGGTGTGCCGGGTGGACAATGAGAGAAGTTTGGGGGAGTCCTGGACGGAAGACGCAGGTCAGGGACATCCACACGCACACATCCTCACACAGGTAGAGTCTTGCACACACACACACACACACACACTTGAACTGACGGAGACGAGACTACACTACGGGCTACCGGTGTCGGTTCATCAGACTCTCGGACCCTACGACTCCCGGAGTCACTCCCCCCGGGACTAACCCCCCCACTCCCCCTCCCGCCCCCGGAGGATTGCGCCCCCCCACCACAGTCACCTGTCCTCTCCCGGGGCTCCCCAGTACCTCTTACCACCCCGGCTCCCGGGGCTCGGACTTGAGTGTGACGGCAGACAGCCCAACTACCAGAGCATCCAGAACGACGGGAGCCGCAGGTGTTTACGAGGGGGTTACTTGTCGACTACCCCGTAGGCCTCCCAGTCGAATAAGTGCCGAAAAAGGTGGACTCCCCGTTCCTGGAGTCCGACCTCGATGTCCCCGTAGGGACTGTCCGTCCCTAGGGGGGGTCTCTGTACCCCTGATGAACGGGGCGGTTGGGAAGTTGTGTGTTCGTCCCCGGACCCCAGAGGAGTGCCTAGGTAGGGACAACGGGCCCCGACAGCACGCCCCGTCTCCACTGCCGACTCTGTCTCTGCGTCCCGGTCGGACGGCCGGTTCGCCGGGGCCGGGGTTGGGAACTCGAGGTGTGAGTCGTTCACTGTCGCCGCTGTTTGCCCCCACTGTGCCGGGGCGACGTAGCGAGCGTGTGCCCCGACGCCCCACCGAAGAGGGGACTACAGGTGCTGGGCTCCGGTCGGACCGCAGGTGGCCCAGAGGAGAGGAAGGAAGTAGTCGGAACGAGGGTTGAGGGTCGGTCTGTTTGGTAGTGTTTCGAGTAAGGACATCCTCGACATCGGATTGTTCTGTGGGGTTCCCACCAAAGACGTCTCAAAGAAATGTTTATCCAGACGCAATGAGGAGTGTGAAGTGTGTGTGCTCGACTTAAAAACAAAAGGAAGAACCTTCGCTTTCACGCCTTCAACGAGTCAGCACAGGCTGCAAAACACAGGGGTACCTGAGGTCCGGTCTTACGACCTCACCCATCGGAAAGGGAAGAGGTCTCCTCGAAGGGTTGGGTCCCTAGTTTGGGTCCAGAGAGCGTAACGTCCTCCTAAGAAATATCGTCGACTCAGCGGTCCCTTCGGGAAGAACCCTTTGGTAAGGATTAAGGAGAGAGACAGGGTAGCCAGAGAGACAGAGGACGTAGTTGGTTTCCGGAAATTACGTCACTGACCAGCGGGCCCACTACCTTCTCGGCCTCCGACTCGGGTCGTCTTTCGGCGACGGTCACGACTTAGTCCTACTTCCCTCCTCCACGGGCCTTCTCCCCGCTCCCAGTCGTCCTCCCCGTCCTGCCCTCGACCTCCGGTGTGGTCTTTGGGCGTCACCTCTTCCCCCGCCCTCTCTGCGTGACACCTGCACAGAGGAGCTGTCGGGCAAAGGACGGGACTTAGAATCTGTTGTCGCTGGAGACATCTCAGACGGGGTGGCGGACCGTAGAAGTCCGACGAGCCTCAATGGTGCCCCTCGAACAAGTGGTTTCCCGTCCGAGAACCCCAGGACCCGAAGACCTACGGGTCCGAAGGGGCCCACAGGGGCACCTGGGCGTCTACACCCACGGACACCCCACACGTCCGAGTGTGCCGGGCACGTGGGTCCGGACGGACGCCCCGAGGACCCTGAGTGCATCCGCTACCGTGTGAGCCGGAGGAACAGCAGGGGAGCGTCGGAAGAGTGATTGTCGACCTACTTCAGGGGCTTCCACCAACGGTACATCTGTAGAAGTAAAAGGTCAAGGTCCGGCAGTGTGTCGAGGAACTGGAGGAGGTGGTCGGACCTCCTGTCTTCCCCCCTCTTACCTCGGACCTGTTCCGGGTCCCAGGACGGGAGGAGAGTCGTCTCGACCGTCGAGACGAGTCGTGGGTCTCGTACCCACGACCAGATCTTAGTCAGAACTTTCGGGTCAAACACCTAGGTCTCCGAGACCCAAGTTCAAGGCCGAGGTAGTCATGATTGAGCACTAGTCAACGAAGCCCTCCCGAACGCCAGCGAAATTTCGACGACGTGTGGCAAACGAGAAGGAGGACACTCCACCCCAGAGTCGGGGACGGGACGGGACACGGACGGCTCAGGAAGACCCCTCCGCCGGAGAAGACAGACGAACGACCCGACGGCGAGTGTCCCGGCATTCGTCGGTCGACGTGCAGGTCCGGGTCTCACCGGCGAGGCCCTGGCACTGGGGTGACCCCTACCGGCGTGGGCGGGTGGTCGACAGGGTGCGGCCCACCCGTGTCCGGACGTGCGGAGGCAGGAAAGACCTAGAGACTGGGTGTGTCACGGGCGAGGAGTCAAACCCCCACTGCAGGTTGAGTCTCTGGGGTCCCCGAGGTGGGGGCGGGGGGGTGGAGTGGACTGCTGCAGGTGCCTACGCCGGGGACTGAACTTCTTCAGGCACCTGAGCAGGTGGAGGTCGTGCGACCCCTCCTAGGCGAAGGTCCGTAGGACCTCCCGTCCCGTCACTCTTGCTCGGGGGTCCGGGTCTTCCGTCGGGGGCCACGTCGGGCCGGGGTCCGCCCGGACAGGGGAGGCCCGAAACGACGTGGGTCCCGGCCTGCCAGGAACCCACTAGTGGAAGGAGGGTCGTGGGCCGACATCCGGGAGTACAGCAACCCGCCATCCTGGGTCGTCTCCTTCCTCCCGGTCCCCTGTAGGCCTCCTGTCTTGGTGCCACACGGACTCCGGTCCTGTGTGTCTGAGGCCCACACGTGTGGGACGGGGGTCGTCTTGTGCGTGGCTCCCGTACGTGCGGGGGCGGTGTCTCGGGGCGGCCGAGGAGTGGGCGTGCCGGAGGCGCCACGGGTCGAGGAGGAGGCAGTCGAGGTCCCACGACGAGAGGCGGGAGGACTTCTTCGCGCGTCGACCCTAGTAGAAGGGTAGGAGGTCGACCTACGGGAAGTGGTCGTCGACGCTGTCCTCCCGGTAGTCACGGGGGCCCGGTGGGACGCCGACCGTGCGTGAGCGGGGACAAGAGGGGATTCATCCGGACCTGTACCCGTCCCGCACTCCTCTGGTCTGCCCGCCCCCACGCCCGTCGCCAGCCCCCCTGGGTACAGGAGGTGGGGTCGTACGAGCGTCCGAACCTTTGGGTGTTACCGACATAAACCTCTTCCTTTACCGTCGGGTGAGGTCATAAGGACGGACCTCTTAGGGTACCTGTCTCCTCGGACTACCCGACGTCAGGTACCCCAGTGTCTCTCAGCCTGCACTGACTCGCTGAGTGTTGTCACCGATATAATAAGATATTTTGACTACGGACGCACACTTTACCTTCAGCAGGGTCGTGACGGAACTTCCGGTTGCCTCTTTTGTCAGTCAGTGGGTCGTGGGTCGTGGGTCGAACGCCTTTGGCGTACCTCTGACCGGGGTCAGTAGTCTCCGAGGGAGACCCACCCCCTCGCACACGCGAGTGCCGTCTCCTACACAAACGGTCCACTCTGCGAGACACTTCTCGGGGGGGGGGGGTGGGTCTTGACCTCGGTCCGAGGGACGAGTGACGCGGGTGACGGGGCTGACGACGGGACACACGAGACCTCAGGGTCGGGTCGGGTCGGGCCGACCTGCAAGGACTTTCTGGGAGTCGGTTCCCGGTGGTACTGACGGCGAACCGGAGTGCCAGGGAGCCCCTACAGTCCCTCTAACGCCGGGTTGGGTACACCAACCACGGAAGGAGGCCGCCGACACGGTCCCGGACGTGGGTCCGGGCAGGAGGTGGCGACGACCGTCGATTCGAGCCGGGGCCGGTCGTCTCTCCGGGTGAAGAGACACTGGTGGTAGGAGGAGGGCCCGACGGAGGGAGGTATTGAGTGTGCGTGTACGAGGGCGGACCCAGACGACGTCCTTGGGCCGGCTCTGTCTACGGAGTAAGTTGACGTCGTGGCGGGTGCTTCCCCGTGGGTCCGCGACACTGGGCGTCCGCCGGAGCCCAGTCGTCCTGTCCGTGGGTCTCACTCGAGAGTGGCCCGGTTCGGTTCGACGAGGGACGGGACCGGACAAGAGTGTCGGCGGTGGTACGCAAGTCGTAGGCGTCTCAGGGGACCTCAAGGGGGTCACGGGGTTCTGGGGACGGACGGGAGGAAGAGGCGACCGGGTCCGTGGAACCCCGGGTCCGGTGGACGGGTGGTGGAGCACGCCACCCACAGTGCCACTCACCGTCCGGACCTCGGTCACCCGTCCCGGCCTCACGTCGAGGCGGCGCCTGCACGCACCCATTGTTATCTGGCCCCCCCCCCCCAGACTTAAAGAAACGAAGTCAAAAGATGAAACCATTTCACCACTTTACGATTGTGCCCAGAGTATGTCGACACCCCTCTTGGCTTGACAAAATTTGTCTCGTACCGAGAGTTCGTGTGTAGTCGTAAGTCGACGTATGTAGGACCCACAACGGGACTCAACGACAACGATTTCACCCAGTCTCGTCGAATGCACGGACCGCCCTGAAGGCAAGTTTCTCTTCCCTTCGTACGAACGAGACACGTGGACCTGAGACGACCCGAATCTGTTCCCGCGTCCCGAGGGACCTGTTCTGGGGGGCTGAGACTACGGGGGTCCCGGGGGTCGAGTTCTGGGGGTCAATGCGGGTCCGTATCCCGAGGGACCTGTTCTGGGGGGCTGAGACTGCAGGGTGTCCCGAGGGTCGAGTTCTGGGGCTTAATGCGGGTCCGTATCCCGAGGGACCTGTTCTGGGGGGCTGAGACTACGGGGGGTCCCGGGGGTCGAGTTCTGGGGGTCAATGCGGGTCCGTGTCCCGTGACACCTGTTATGGCGGGCTGAGACTACGAGGGGTCCCAGGGGTCGAGTTCTGGGGGTCAATGTGGGTCCGTGTCCCGTTAGGCCTGTTCTGGGGAGCTGAGACTGCGGGGTGTCCCGGGGGTCGAGTCCGTCCCGTGGACCGGTCATTCTCAGGTCCCGTCCGGAAGGACCCTGCCTACGGCTGGGCCGTCCTCTCCGAGAAGGGAGGACCTAAGACACCTGGGGAAAGGGACAAAGGAGGTCTTACCGGACCTCAGAGGGGCGCCCCGGACTCGGGTGTCGTGTCTGGTTCTCAACGTCTTCGTGGGAATGGTAGGCCGGCAGCAAGGGTTTCTCCTACTCCGGGCGAAACCAATGGTGGGGACCGGCCACCCGCGGGCCCTACCCGTCCAGGAGAGGGAGGCCGAGGTCCGGGCGTCACAAGTCGCAGCTCAACTTTTTGCAGTCGAAGACAACCCCTGGTCTTTGGTCTTCCACCTCTACTCTCCCCCCGGGGGCGCCGGGTGGTCCGCCACGACTCGTCCGCCCACTACTGCCCGACACTACCGCGCCCCGGTCCTGTCGGGTCCACAGTCGCGGGTCTTGTGTCTGTTCTGGACCCGTCCGTCCTCCGGGGTCTTCCCCGGGGAGGGTGGCGTGTACCCTGGCACCGGAGGTCGGGGTCCCAGTCTGCGGACGTCTTTCACACGAGTCGGTCGTGGCTCCCTCCCGGACGGACCCCCGCGCGGTACGGGACCGGCGCCACGTTTCCCCCGACCACCACCGTTCCGGTCTCTGGGACCTGCCAGACCCTTCGGACGGGTGTTCGTCGCCAAGTCTACCAGTCCCCGAAGTACCTCCTGTCCCGACAGGAGCTTTCCCGGACCGACTTCGGGGGGGTGGGGGTCCCGCTTCCGCTCAGTCCCAACCTGACCCCAGAGACTCCCGACGAGTCAAGTCAAGTCAGGGAGTCAGGACAGGCTAAGAAACGCTGGGGTGTCTGACGTCGTGCGGTCTGGAGGGACGGGTAGTGGTTGAGGGCCTCAAATGAGTTTAAGTACAGGTAGCTCAGTCACTACGGGAGGTTTGTAGAGTAAGAGACAGCAGGGGAAGAGGGCGGAAGTTAGAAAGGGTCGTAGTCCCAGAAAGGGTTAATCAGTCAAGAAACGTAGTCCACCGGTTTTCTACCCTTAAAGTAGAAGTCGTAGTCAGGAAGGTCACTTATAAGTCCTGACTAAAGGAAATCCTACCTGACCAAACTAGAGGAACATCAGGATCCCTGAGAGTTCTCAGAAGAGGTTGTGGTCTCAAGTTTTCGTAGTTAAGAAGCCGTGAGTCGAAAGAAATATCAGGTTGAGAGTGTAGGTGTGTACTGATGACCTTTTCGGTACCGAAACTGGTCTACCTGGAAGCAACCGTTTCATTACAGGGACGAAAAATTATACGACAGATTTGCCTCTGGCCGGAACCTTTCGGGCCTCGTCTGCTCTGTCGAGTCAGTGTGTCGTCTCGAATTAAATCGAAGAAAACGTTCTGTTCGTTCTGGTTGAACTGGAGTCCGTGAGGAACGAACACAGAGACCTTTAGTATTCGTTTCAAATTTGACGAGGAGTTTTAACTTTAATTCACTGGAAATCGGTTTAGGGACAGTAAATTCTTTTGAACACTGTCGGTCAGTGACGGAGGAGTGGCACATCGGACGAAGTACGGTCGTCTGGCACGCGCCAGACCCCCGAGGGTCGAGGCCTGGTAGAAGACGCACTCACGAGTCGTGTGTCCGTGACTCATGGCACAACCACTAAAAGATGGAAGTGAAGACGACTAAGCCTTGAAAACTGGCGGTCCCCCACTCTCAGACTGGGGTCTCGACGACGGACCGGACCTCCGGAGGTCCCAGGCCCCCCGACCCCGATCCCAGACCGCCACCGACCACTGGGATATCGAGTGTGCAAGGTGGTAAAGTCGTCGTCCCCCGGGTCCTCGTGCCGGGCAGGACCGGCGTCCCTGTATGGACGGGTGTCCGGAGACAGGTCCGTGGACCGTGGAACAGCAAGGGCGCCTAGGTCAATACTTACCGGAGACGACCGACCAGGGTCAGCTAGACGTCCCGTCCTACACACGAGTCGCCCGGGAGGGACGCGGGGCCGGAGGGGAGGAGGGGTACCCGGCAGGACCGCGACCCACCTCGGACCCTTCCCCGACTCCTCGGGAAGGAGACTTAGGGTCTCGACCCGGCCGGAAGGGGACCCCGGGCCGAGACCCACACGTTCCTGGGAGTCAGAAAGTGCCCTACACTTTCCGTCCTACCAAACACCCCTCTACTGCGAGACACCAGTACTCCTGGTCCCGGGTTGTGTGTCCCGGTGGGGGGTCCAATCCCGCCGGGGTGTCCCGAGTGGTCCAGGGACCGCTCGTGGGGGACTCGGGACTAGTCTCTGGGTCGGGACTCGGGGGGTCCTAGGGGTTGGCCCCGTCGGGGGTCCTCGGGCTACGGAAGGACCCTGAGTAGACCGTCTGTTGGCGGGAGGGCGGTCGGGCAGAGGGACCCCGGGGGCGGGAGGGATTTCTCCTTGGTCCCTCTCACGTCTGTGGACCAGCGAACCGTGAATGGGACCGGCAGAGGAAGGAGACTTAGGGGAGCATCCACCGTGGCAGGAGCCCAACTCCCTCAGACCCCCGAAACGGGAGCCGTTAGTCGAAGTGTCGGACTTGGACCCTCCGTCCCCGTTCCCCCATAGACTCCGTAGTCCTGGGAGGGGAGCCGGGACCCGAGTGTCAGACTTGACACCCTAACACATCTGGGAGGGTCGTGGTGCGGACCGAGTCCTGTCCGTGGTGCCCTAGACGAAACCCTCGTCCACCCCCCCGGGTCCCGACCCCCCGCTGGGGACGACACGATACCTCTGCGGGGGCAGACGGAAGACAGGGTGACGGAGGGGACAACCTGTGCGACGGGGAGCCCCGACGTGTTGTCGAGGTTGTAGTTGAGGAGCCGGACGGGAGACGGAGGTCGAGGAGTCTTGGAGGAACCTGAAAGGCCAGTACTTAAGAACCCCTTTCTCCCAAAGAACAGGGGACCTTAGTCCTCCACACCTGGAACTCGGTGGTCCCTGTTGAAGAGAAGGACTGGTTCCCGCGGGTTGGACGCCTCCTTCGATTGGCTTGCCCTCGGTCTTAGTCTCACTTCTTTGTCTCGGAGGCTGTCCGGGTTCGGAGACCCGAGTCGGTCCGAGCTTCTACAGGGACAGACCTCACAGGAGAGCCTTTCCTCGGGTCTTACGCGGAAAAACGGGTCCCAAGCGACTCAACAAGACTGCCGGCATTCGTTCAGGGAAGATTACCTTACCACAGCTACAAGTCAGTGAGTCCGCACAGACTGAGAGACACTGGGGTACCTGACGCCGTGTGGTCCGGAGGGACAGGTAGTGATAGAGGGCCTCAAAAGAGACTGAGTACAGGTAACTCAGCCACTACGGTAGGATGGTAGAGTAGGAGACAACGAGGAAGAGGAAAACGGAGGTTAGAAAGGGTCGTAGTCCCGGAAAAGGTTACGCGGCCGAGAACCGTAGTCCACCGGTTTCCTAACTTCGAAGTCGTAGTCAGGAAGGTTACTTATAAGTCCTGACTAAAGGAAATCCTACCTGAGCAACCTAGAGGAACGTCAGGTTCCCTGAGAGTTCTCAGAAGAGGTCGTGGTGTCAAGCTCTCGTAGTTAATGTACAAGATTGGGACGGAGACACTTTGGGACTTGACTCTCAGGGAGGGTGAACGTCTTAGGATCGGTCGAGTCCCGTCATCGACCGTGACCCCTCGGGACCTCATTCACACGTCGGGACGGGAATGGTACGGAAACTGCGGAAGGCCCTTCTCTTTCGCCAACATGTCCCTCGACTGCCACAGTAGGCCCTCCTGGAGTGTGAGGAAGACCTCGTCTTCCAGGGGCCACAGGTCTGGTAGCAGACGGGTCTTCTACCATTTGGGGGGAAAGAACAGGGGTACCTACTCCCAGGATCCCTACCTTCTCACTGTGGACTCAGGCCTTCCTTTCTGGCACCTTGTCCCCAGGACCCCGGGGACGGACGGAGGGATCCCCTCCTACTTTCTCCCTTTTACCGCAAATGACTACGTTGGACACACGGTCCGTAGCCCGTCTTCGTCGGACTTACGAAGAAGGAAATAGGAAGGACGGCCCATTGTCGGAGTGTGCGGGGAAGATGTCTACGTCTCTGACTCCGGGTCACTTCACTCCTCTGCACGGACCTCCAGTCCCCCGACTCAGGGTTGGCCAGGCGGATGTTCGGGCGGGAGAGAAGGCCGAGTCCGTGGACGGAGGGAATACCGCGGAGGCTACCGAGGTGGGACGTCTGAGAGCGGGAGAGTCGCTCTCGACAGACGAGACCTACAGAGATCAGGTAGAGAGAGAGATCCACCCGTCCGCCCCCACCTACCACAGACCGTCGCGGCTGGGGAGCCCCCGGGGGCCTCACGTCGGCGCCTCGGGCCCCGCCGGCCGGACAGAGTGGTCAACTACCGCCTCCGCGGGGCCACCGCGCCGTCGTCCGAGCCCACCATCTACTACCTCGGCACGGCCCCCCGCGGCTACTGGAGGTACCCCTACTTGACCGACGTCTTCCCGTCATGTAAGTCGAGCCGAGGGTCCCGGACCATGACGCGGTGGTGCAGCCCGTCCCGGGCGGGGAACCGGGCGGTCGCCGACTTGAACTTGTGACCGTGCGGCAGGACGAGTCGGACGTCCGGACGCCCTGTCGCCCACTCTCAGAAGGGGGTCGGAGGCTCGGGGACGGACGCCCCCCCACGAGGACGTGGGGAGAGGTCCGGACAGAGGGGGGGGTCGTGGGGGTGACGGGTCGGCCCGAGACGACCCGTCGTACCTCGGTCGGAGACTCTATAGGAACGGATCTGACTGGGACGGTCGACGGTCCTGGAGACTCGCGGAGGCAGAGGGTCTGTGGGCACACCGGGGACTGGAGAAATGGATGTCCGGGGTGCTCACAAAGGGACGGGCCAGCTCCTCGTCGGGGTCCGTCCCCAGTGATAGTGTCCAACACGACCCCGTCCGCGCCTCGCCACCACGGAACCGGACGCCACGAGTAGCACCCTCGGGGGAGAAGGAAGCCTCGGCCGGGGGGGCAAGACTTCGTAAGTCCGGGCTCCTCCTAGACCCCCGGACTTCCGGGTCGGGAACTCGACTCCGGGGTCGAGTCGTCGCTAAGAGTGTGGTACAAGGAAGACCTCTTCCCCACGCAGGGGCCTTCGAACAACCTGTACGTCTGCGGGTCCGGGGTAGGGTAGGACCCCGTCTTTGAGACCCCGACCCGCGCCCCCGTCCCCGGAGACGAGTCATCCACGAGGGCGGTCTCTGCCCCGCGTCCCGAGCGAGTACAGGTTCTTGGACTGGCGCCACTAAGGACGGGCCGTCGGGAAAGTCTCGGACCCACTCCCCTCTCCCTTCGGACCCCACAAACCTGACACGCCAGGACCCACGTCCGGCCGGAAGAGGTGGTGGGAAGGGACGCTAGGTGAAACAAGGTCTTTTCGCACCGCCAGTCATCCGGGACTCGTCCTGGCTCCCACCTGTACACACTAGCGAAGTCCGGTCCCTTCGAGTACGTTCTGGGCGTTCGGGGCGTTCGGGGCGACGGTGGCGGAGGGCGGCCCGTGGTGAGTGGTTCCCCCAGACGGAAGGGCAGGAACAGCCCGTGTCACTTGTGCGGGTGGTGGAGCACCGGGAGGAGGGCGTCCGCCGTCATCTGGAGGACCGGCTTGTCCGAGACAGGCTAGTGACGCTAGAAGTACCGCCGTCCGGCCCGCCCTCCTGGACCGTTCTCCGTGCGTCGCAGGGTACCCCGCGCGACCGGGTTCCCCCGTCGGGCGGACGAGGTGGGGTGGGGGTCCGGGTCGAGACCCGTGGGACCCACCGGTCGGTGACGCCCGTCCCCAGGTGGACCCCCCGCCTTCCCCTCCGGTGTCCCGACTCACCATACACTAGCGTCCGGGACCTGGGGGGCGGACTGCGGGCCTCGGGGGTCGGGTCGTGGGTCGTAACACACGCCACAGGAGAGTCCGGTAGGCTCGGGAAGAGACGTTGCCTGGTCGGGACACTGGAGTCAATCCAGTGTAGTCGAAGGCAGGGGAGTCAACGACTACTGTTTCGACGAGGAGTTTCCGAAGGTCGGCGTCCGGCCCGCGAGGGGTTCGCCCTTCGCCGCACCCCAACACCTGGACCCCGGACAGGTGAGGTGCCACGGAAACCTACTTGGGTTCAAGAATTTGACTTGTGTCCTGGGACGTGACTTCAGGGGAAGCACGACTCACCGAAACATAAGACAAGTCCTTGAGCAGCGGCGGAGGTTCAAAGACGTGTGGAAGAGAAGTGGAAGACCGACAGACTGCCTCCCCGTCTCCGTCGGAGGAGATGTTTACGACGACCTTGACGCTCTGTGGGTGTGCGCTTTGCGTGTGGTTGTCGGAAGTGTTTTTCATCGACTTTTACGTGGCGTCTAAACTTGTGTTTTACGTCTGCGTGCTTTGAAGATCCCCTGTTGTCTACTCTCGTGGGTCATACACCACGAAAAGTCTAAGTTGTTGTTTCCGTCTTAAATTTTTCTCTTTTTATTCGACCTGCAGTAGTTCTAATTTTTGAGACGTACTCTGCGACAGTCCACACACTCTTGCTGCACGCATACCCTCCGTGAACACACATCACACACGCCACATACACACACATACCACATACACGACACACACACCATGTGCATAAACGTGTGTACACAAACCGTCTCATTTCGGACCTTCCTGAGCGTGCCTTTATAGTTCTCAATGGTCCGTCCCAAACCCCCAAACCTTCAGAAAACTATCGGTATTAATAGAAAAAGAATGGTCTTACGACAAAAAAAAAATTTATAACCCACACATAATGAACACCTTTTAATTCTCCTGTCTCTTCCAGGGAGACCTTCGTCCGTCGTCCCAGTCCTTTCGGGGGCACCTCGACCACCCGTCCTCGGGACCCACCCCTGTCGGGTGGAACTCGAAGCCACGTCCCTTCCAGTCCAGCCCCCCGCCGTTCACCTCCTCCCTCCTCTGGGTGTCGGGGACCCCCCGGAGGAGGGGTCCACCGTGGAGCCAAGGGAGGAGGGCGTCCTGAGTCCCTGTGACACTCCGACGCGGACGTCGTCCCCCTGGGAGTCCCAGAGGTCCGGGGGACGGGTCACCAGTCCGGGACGAGTCCCGGGGACAAGGCTCGACGCCAGTCTTCCGGGAACTCGACCCGTTAGTCGGTGTCCGCAACCAGGGGTCGACGGGAAACGACCGGGTTGCGGTAGAGGTACGGACGTCAGTAAGGTCGACCAGTGGACCACCAGGTGTGTGAGCACTGGGGGAGTCGGACGTCCCGGTGCGAGGTAGAGACTGGGAAGGTTGCCAGGACCCGGTTCCCTACCCGGTGACGCATCGACGGGACCCAAGTTCTAAAGGAACAGAGGATTTCCCTGCTCCACAGAGGGTTGCGGTAGCCCTTCCAAGTACCTCCCCCCTAAACGTCTCCCAGGCGCCGGTCACCGGTCGCCACTCGTCTCCGGGGTCTAAAAGTCTTAGTCGGAGTCGGCGACTCCCGATAATAATATTGCGGAGAGTTAAAATCGGGTTCTTTGATTCTAAGTCCCGAATTCTTTCAACGGCTAAAAACCTTTTAACTCCCCCGTCCTCTTAACCCCATGGACCACCCCCACGGACGGAGGGGCTCCGTCCACCGTCCACTCCCCAGGACTGTCTGGGGCCCTCTCGGACCCGACACTCGTCGAACTCATTACGTTGTGGGTCTGGTCCTTCCCCCGATGGGAGTGGGGGCCGATCCCAGACCTCAGGGCAGAGGAGGAGCTCCCCTTCCTGGCCCGTCCACCTGACCTCGACAGGTTAGCGCTCTCCAGGAGCGCGGGCCGGGGGGTCGAGACCGGTTAGTCCCTCCTGGTGGGGGTCAGGGCTCTTACCCCACTCCCGGAATCCTCCGACGTCCTGGGAGACCAGTGGAGGGGGAAGGTCGGAGACAAAAGAGAAGACCTTCGCCCTGACTACTGCGGGTGGAAGGTGCCACGCCGAAGCCGAAGCCCTTCGCGGAAGAGGGGAGCGGGAAGGAGGTCGCGCTAAGGCTAGGGGGTCGCGGCGGCCCGGGGAGTTGAGCCAGGACGCCGGTTTCCTGGGGGTCGGTCCGGCCCTCGGAGGCGTCGGGGGTCGCCTTAGGGTGGAGCGAGGGGCGACACCGGGCCTCGGGGTCTCGTTCTCGGCCCCGTCGGAGGGACGGAGGGAGGTCCCCTGAGTGGTGCCTCCTCGCCTCCTCGCCTCCTCGCGTCCGGACTGACAGGTCTCCCTGGAGACTCAGGTCCAGGCCCGTCCCCTGCCGCGACCGCGACTGGGCCGGACCCGCCACCCCTCTCCACCCCGACCAGGGGCGGTCAGGGCCTCGGGCCCGGTTCCGGTCTTGGGGTCTCCCCTCCCCGCGCCCCGACCGCCCTTCAGTGCCCCGTCCCCACCCCCCGTCCCCACCCCCCTCCCTCCTGGGAAGGTCTTCAGTGTCCGAGACTTTTCCCGGACGTCGCAAAGAGGTGTCCCGACTAAACTAGGCTCCTGTCACCGGGGGTCTCCGCCATTGAAGTGAGTGACCGGCCCCTTGAAGGGTGCCACGAGAGTACCCCTCTGCGTGACACGGAACCCTCCGGACATGGAGTTCCAGTGTAGGATTCCCTTCGAAAGGGGTTGATGTGTGGGTCATTCTGTTCGGGGGAGTGGTGCACTCGTGTCTCTCGAGGTCCCGCGAAGACGTGGGAGAGTCGTGTCCAAATAGTGCCCGAGTCTCTGACAGACTGTGGCAGAGGGGGTGACGCCAGACGTCCTTAGGGGGCGTGGGTCACGGACCACGAAGCATAAGAACAAGTCGACGATTCAGGACAGACTGAGAACCGCTGGGGTACCTTACGTCAGGTGGTCCGAGGAGACAGGCACCGTAAAATTCCCGTTCCTATGACTCAGAGGACGTAACCGTCCGTCTAAGAAATGGTGCCTCGGTGGACCCCTCTGGGAACACAAATTGTCCACGAGTTACGTGAAACACCTTAGGTACTCCTGGGAGTCCCTTCCCGAGGACCTCGGGGTCGGGGCGAGGGAAGGGTTTAGGTATCGTGTCAGCTAGTCAGCACAGACTGAGAAACGCTGGGGTACCCGACGTCGTGTGGTCCGAGGGAACGAGAGGTGACCGAGGACCTCGAACGAGTTTAAGTACAGGTAACTCAGCCACTACGGTAGGTCGGTAGAGAAGGAGACAGCGGGGAAGAGGAGGGTGGAAGTTAGAAAGGGTCGTAGTCCCAGAAACGGTTACTCAGTCGAGAACCGTAGTCCACCGGTTTCAAAACCTCGAAGTCGAAGTCGTAGTCAGGAAGGTCACTGATAAGTTCCAACTAAAGGAAATCCTACCTGACCAAACTAGAGGAACGTCAGGTCCCCTGAGAGTTCTCAAAAGAGGTTGTGGTGTCAAACTTTCGTAGTCAAGAAACCGCGGGTCGGAAGAATTCCGAAGGGACAACCGAGTCTGTCATTTCTTAGACGAACGTTGCGTCCTCTGGACCCAAGGTAGGGACGCAACCCTTCTGGGGGACCTTTTCCCTTGACGATGGACGAGGTCACAAGACCGGACCTCTTAGGGTACCTGTCTCCTCGGACCACCCGATGTCAGGTACCCCAGCGTTTCTTAATCTGTGTGATTTGTCGAAATACTAGGTGGAGAGTGTAGGTATGTACTGATAACCTTTTTGGTATCGAAACTGACTGCCTGGAAACAGCCGTTTCATTACAGAAACGAAGATATTACGACAGATCCAAACAGTATCGAAAGGAAGGTTCCTCGTTCGCCGAAAGTCGAAGTCCGGACATCAGTGACAGATGTTACTAAAACCTCGAGTTCTTTTATTTTAGCCAACAGTGAAGGTGAAAAAAGGGTAGACAAACGGTACTTCACTACCCTGGTCTACGGTACTAGAATCGAAAAAAAAAAATTACAATCGTGTCTAGTGTGGTATTACGGGAAAAGGTGTCCGAACAGAGAAGTGTTGTCCTTCTGGGGACTCCACCTCTGTCCCAGAGTCAGTCGACACATGGGGTTTTGGGATTCGTCCCGAACGTAGGTTCTCCCCACTCGCATCTACCTGCTAGAGTCGGGCGTCACCGGTCCCCGCCCTCAACCACCAAACCCCACGCCTATCATGTCACTCCCGATAGAGTCGGAAGCAATACCCACTCCCCGTCAGACCCCCGTCGAATCTCCCTCTCAGACCAAGTTCAGTCCACCTGCCCACTGGGCTACCTCCGAGAAAGACAACACATTCCTACTAAGTCGTCAGGAGATCCTTAAGCCCTCGGTGACGACACACACACAACCCTCCTTTGTAATTGAGCCGCCCACACACCGGAGTCTTCCGCCGGCGCACTGGGTAGAGGGAAGGTCGAGACCGGCGACGAGGGGGACCGGCCCAGGATTCCGGAGGACGAGTCCCCGCACGACACCGAGGGGAGACGGAAGGGGAGAGGGGCGGGACGAAGATGGGTGGAACACTCAATGAGTGTCGCCGTGGTCTACGGTCGGGGGTCCCCCTTGGCTGTTAAGTCCTACCGAAGGACGCCATAAGGGAACGCTACCCGTTGCACACTAAAATGTACAACGGAATAAGTCCGACCCCTGTGTTACGGTGTCCGACCCGTCGAATGTTGTTGAGGTGAGTAACGACCCCCGGACCTCCAGGCACCAGTCCCACGGTCGGACCAGGGCACTCCCGGGAAAAGACTCAGGAGTGTACCGTCTCCGTCGCTCCCCCGAGACCCCAAGAATATACTCCCGCGGCTAGGGTGAGACTTCCGAGGTGGGATACTGGTCCAGTGGAGGACTTCCGAGGGGCGAATATGGTAGTGGAAACACCAATCCTCAGTTGTATACTTGACCCCCTCCCCCCGTGTCGGGAGGTTGGTATCGTGTCTCTCCACTGCAGCCTCCCTCGGAAGTACGTCGAGGTCCGAACTTGGTCCCGGGTGGGTCGCTGGACCTTTACGTTAGTCCACAAAGACCTCTCACCCGGCTCCGGGCGTCTTGCGTGTCGATAAGAGGACACTTCCGGAGCGTGCCCCCGGAGAACTAGGGAGGCCTCTCAGTCTAAGGTCCAGACCCTGTCCCGGGCCGGTCGTCCACGTCGGGGGTGGGGTCCCGAGTAGTGTCCCTTGTTTACTCTTGAACCCGTCGAACCCCCCACCCCGCGTCACAGGGAAGACCTCCACGACAGTCAGGTCACTCCCCCCGTCTTTGGCTTTCGACCCCCGACGGCACTACTCCCTCCTCTTCCAGTCCTCTCCCCGGACCCCGGGAACCCCGGGAGTCTCCCCTGTTCCTGACCGTCCTGAACCCCCTCAACTCAATCTCTTCGTCTCGTTCCGAGGTCTACCTCTCTTTTCATTCTCACGTCCACCCCGCACACTCGCCCGAGGACACACCCTATTTACCCGTGCACGCACCCACCCCGGACGCCCCCGCACACACCCCGCACCCACCCCGCACACACCCCGCACACACCCGCCCGCGGACACACCCTATTTACCCGTGCACGCACCCACCCCGGACGCCCCCGCACACACCCCGCACACACCCCCGAACACCCGCCCCGTGTCTCTTCTCCACCAGAGATCCTTCGGACTGAGCGGACACCTCCGACCGACTAGGGAATCTCCGACGTGTGTTCCCCTCAGACGAAGGGGACTCCAGGTCACCACCGACCTTCTCGGTAAAGTATCCGTAAACCCGTTGACTGTAACCCACCGATTGAAAAATAAAGCGTTTCATTCTTGTAGACTTTTCATTAGTTAAAGGGTCTTATGACAAGTCCAAATTTTGCCTTCCTTCGGGGCCATACGGTGCTGTACCTCCTTTGAACTTCTGTGACGCGAGTCACGTCGTTCAGTCAGTACCTTCCTGTTCGTTCCGTTCGTTCACTAAAGTGAATGTGCTCCGGGGTCCTCGTACGTCTAAGTATCACTGTCTTTCAACCTACCACCCCCGGTCCCGACCCCCTCGGCTCGCCCTCGACCACAAATTACCCCTGTTTCACTGACAAAATGTTTCACTTCGCAATTAGCCCAACCTACCACCAGCAGTGACGTGTTGTTGCACTTGCGTGAATTATGGTGACTGGACCTCCGAATTTGCACCAATTCTACCATGTAAGACACAATAAACTGGTCCTAACTAAAAAAAGTTTCCCGAAGGGACCACCGAGTCTGTCATGTCTCGGACGGACGTTACGTCCTCTGGGCCTAAGGTGGGGACCCAGACCTTTTAGGGGACCTCTTCCCTTACCGACGGGTGAGGTCATAGGAACGAACCTCGTAGACCGGTGAGAGGAGTGTTCGAGGTAGAGGGAGGTCGTGAGACACCCAACCCACTGCATACAGTCCCGGTTCTCCGGCCACCTACGACAGAAAGGTCCAGACCGAGGTCTCGTCGCTCCCTTCCTCCTCCCACCCCTCGGGTCGTCCACCCGCTCAGACCCGGTCAGTCCTCTCTCGGGTCACCCGCGTCACCTCCTTCGGCTTACCCGTCGGTGTCCATGCTCCTGTGGTCCCCTCGACTCCCACGTCTCCCTGTACCGCTCCGGGGCCTCCCGTCGTCTGTTCCTCTGTGGTGGACGTCCGGTCCACCTGGCCCCTCCGGGTCCAGTGGCACCTGTCCGGCCACGAGCACCGAGGAGGACAGGGCTGGCAGCCACAGTCGGTGTGCACGTGCGCACGAGTCAGCGAGTCACCCCGGGTTGAGGCTCTGGGGTACCTGACGTCCGAGACGGCCAGTCAGTCTGTCGCCGACGGACCCTACCCCGCGTAACCGACCTGCCCGTGACCCCCCGAAAAGATCTTACTGTCTTTGTGGAATGCGAGGGACCTCACCGTCGATGTGTCCGACACGCCAACGGTTCGGGGTACTTCGGCCCGCGTCTTCTAGACGTATCTTCAGTGTGTTTCCGATGTCCAAGGGGTGACTTCATTGTGCACGAGTCGTGTTTGACGCTTTGTTCGACCTCTACCCATTTCCTTCTCAATTTTTAGGAGGGGTGGTCTCGAGGAGACCGGGAGGAACTGAGACTGGGACTGGTGGGGTCTGGAACTCGGTGTCCTCAGGGGTCGAGACCAGGGAGAAGGACCTCAGGTCCCATCTGGAGTCGCACCGGGCGGGGACGGGGAAGGTCGTCCTGCGCACACGCGTCGCGGGGCTGTGGTCTATAGGACACGCCATCCTGTGCGGGGACTCCACGTCGAAAACGAAGACGTTTTGTGCCACCTATGTGGGTCCCGGCCTCCACAAAGAGGCTGTGGGGGGGGGTGGGGGGGTCTCTTGGTCCTCCTGTCACCCGTGGACAGTCCTGCTTGACGTCTCGGCTAGTACTCGGTCGTCCCCCGCGTCTCCTCGTCCGAAGCGTTCACGTGTGCGAATAGGAAACCTAAGACTTGAAACATTTGGATATTAGAGGTTTTGGAATTAATTTCCCCTTCTCCCGTGTGCCTTGTGGCCCCGAGGCGGCACGCGGTGGGTGGGGTGTGGCCGCGAGGAGGGGGTCGGGGCTTTTGGGTCGACCTCAGTGTGAACCCCGACTCTGAGTGCGTCCTGAACCGGGTCGACGAGGCACGAGTAGACTTACGCCCTCTCAGGACGCCGGGACCGGCCAGGAGGCGCCGGCGGGAAGGTCTCCCCGGCTCCTGTCGGACGAACAGGACGACGTTTTTGTTACCCCGGCCTTTGCACCCCGCCGACCCCCTCCCCGGGTCGGCCGTGGGGGGTTTTGGCGGACGGTGTCCGACGGGGGCCTCGGGTCCCGAGGAGGTTCCCGACGGACGAGACCCGGACTCCCTGACCCCCGACGGGTGAGGAGGTCCGTGACGCTGCTGGGGAGTGCGTGTGGCCTCGGGGGCGGGGGCGGGGGACGAGGGCGGTAGGACAGACGGACGCGTGGTACACCGGCTCCAAGGCCCGGACGTCGGTCGGTAAAACGGGGCTAAAGTTTTCCCGACGGAGGGTCCTGCGCGCGGAAGGACGGACCCTCGAGGCCTCAGTTGGTGTCCCCTCTCCGGAAACACCCAGGACCTTCCTAAGGTAGGGACCCCGGGAGTCACCGACCCTGCGAGTCCAGACACTCCGCGGCGGAGGGCGGGACTACTCGAGACGGGCGGTCCGGCGAGGGCGGGAGGGAAAAAGTGCGCTCGGTCGTGCCCCTGGAGTGTCCGCGCCGGACAGAGACCACCACGATCACAATTTCTTGGGCGGACGGTCACGTCGTCTGAGTCCTCTACGCCCAAACTACGAACCCAGGTCTTCTAGGGGACCTCTTCCTTTACCGTTGGGTGAAGTCACAAGAACGGACCTCTTAGAGTGCCTGTCTCCTCGGACCACCCGACGTCAGGTCCCCCAACGTCTCAGCCTGTGAGTGTGTGTCCGTGGTAGAACTTAAGAGTGAGCATACTATTGTCGACTCAGGTAATTTATTTTATGTCTTGGTTCGTCTTGGCTGGTTGTGTCGCCCGTGACCTCACCTACACACCCAGTCGAGGGAACCGTGTCCGTGGACCCACCCCCAACACACAGACCCAGACCCACGGGAGTGTGGTTACACGTAGTGTATTGACAGGTGCATGCACATTTTGAAGTAGTGGAACAGTGTACCCTAAACACGGAAGACGGTTGGTGTCGGGGAGGACGGGAGAACAGGAATCGTCTTCGGTCACTGGTCGAGACCGGGCACTTGTCTTTGGTGCCGGTCAGGGGAACGACCGGTCGTCACTCTGTAGCGACTATGAGACGGAGGCCCACGACGTCGAAGGAGTGAACACGGCACCCGTGCCACCACGATGTTCCAGTCGACTGGTAGTCCTTATAGTGTACTCCCGAGGGACGACCGTGTCACCCATTCTTAGACGGACTGTCCCGTCCCTGGAACCAAACTACAGACCAGACCCCTCTAGGGTGCACGACACCCCGTCGATTCGGACACGCGGTGTTGACAACGTGGGGCGGAGGTCTCGGGCACGAAGTACCCTTCTCTCATCGGACGTGAGCGGTGTTGATCTCTTTCGGACACGTGTCGTCACTTCTGGGTCGTGTTGGTTCTTTATCTTATAAAAAATTTTTCTTATGGTTTATTCCTTTACACATACATCACGTAAAAAATTCTTTTCGAGATCTTTCTGGAGTTTTACACAGGGGTTTGGAGGTTTTACCAGAACCCCAAAGGTTTACCACACCCAAGAGAGAGGAGTAAAAGACCTTTTCACTCACACTCCGTGTCGAGGTCTTGAACGTAGGGACACCCAATCCGTCTGGGTACCGTGGTCGATGTGACGACCCCCCGAAGACAAAGGTCGCAGTCGGGACGATCCAACTTCCCTAGTCCTCCATCGACCTCTACTCGTTGAGACCTTAAGTCGTTCGTTCGTTTTTAGCATGTAAAATCCACCTAAACATCACACTCGGTCCACCTAAACAGCACACTCGACCCACCTAAACCACACTTGGTCCACCTAAACAGCACACTCGGCCCACCTAAACCACACTTGGCCCACCTAAACAGCACACTCGGCCCACCTAAACCACACTCGGTCCACCTAAACCACACTTGGTCCACCTAAACAGCACACTCGGTCCACCTAAACAGCACACTCGGCCCACCTAAACCACACTTGGCCCACCTAAACAGCACACTCGCCCCACCTAAACCACACTCGGTCCACCTAAACCGCACTTGGTCCACCTAAACCACACTCGGTCCACCTAAACAGCACACTCGGCCCACCTAAACAGCACACTCGGCCCACCTAAACCACACTTGGCCCACCTAAACAGCACACTCGCCCCACCTAAACCACACTCGGTCCACCTAAACCACACTCGGTCCACCTAAACCGCACTTGGTCCACCTAAACCACACTCGGTCCACCTAAACAGCACACTCGGCCCACCTAAACAGCACACTCGGCCCACCTAAACCACACTCGACCCACCTAAACGTCACACTTGGTCCACCTAAACAGTACACTCGGTCCACCTAAACATCACACTTGGTCCACCTAAACGTCACACTCGGTCCACCTAAACATCACACTTGGTCCACCTAAACAGCACACTCGGCCCACCTAAACAGCACTCGGCCCACCTAAACCACACTCGGTCCACCTAAACAGCACACTCGGCCCACCTAAACCACACTTGGTCCACCTAAACGTCACACTCGGTCCACCTAAACGTCACACTCGGTCCACCTAAACGTCACACTCGGTCCACCTAAACCACACTCGGCCCACCTAAACAGCACACTCGGTCCACCTAAACCACACTTGGTCCACCTAAACCACACTCGGCCCACCTAAACAGCACACTCGGCCCACCTAAACCACACTCGGCCCACCTAAACCACACTCGGCCCACCTGGACATCGCCCCTTGTCACCGCCTCCGCACGTCCTCCTTCGTACGACGAGTGGTCTTACACTTCCGCTACTCTTCGATTTCTACGACGGTCTTTACTGAGGACACGCTCTGGGTCGAGATCTCTCCCCTAACAGACCTCTCTCTGCTGCCGAGTCAAAGGCTCAATCACGAGCCATTGTTCATCGGAATAAGGTTTTGGGCTGGGTTAAAAACGGTGACTGACGGCTCCGAGGAGAGAGGTCGGTCTCTCGGACTCACACACTACTCGACTCTCACGTCTCCGGGAGCCGGCTCTGGGAACCCTCGTCGAGAGGACCAAGAAGTTCCGGTGGAACACACGTGTGTACAACCCCACGTGGGACCCCCCGTCCTGTGGGGCTTTAGTTCGTGTGCCCTTGGAGTCGTCCGTCCACACGAGTGGGTCCACACGTGGACTCCTCACACTTGTCGACTGTACTCGAGTCCGGTCCCAAACGAAGGGGTCCTCACACGGCGGTCGGATGCTGCCCTGAACTTCTAATAGTCGTCTGTGCCATAACTTCTGGACCCGACAGTTGGTTGTAACGGGCGTTTAAAGTCTCTTGCGTCTTTCTGTTTCTCTTCTCCGTCCCGGAACCCGTTCCTTCCTCTACCTGCACCGCAAGATGGGCAACAGGTAAAGTTTTGTTCTTCTCGTACGTCTACCTAAAGTCGATGCGAAAAATTTAAACCACAAAGTAGATGCTGACATTGTACGCACACGCGTGCCCTCACACAGACACGTGTGAACACTTTTACCCTCGGAGGAATGACGAGGGGGTCCACCTCCGGCTCCTGCCATTGCCGGGAACCGACTGGCAGATTACGTGACGAACGACCTGACGAGTAAGGAGTCCGAAGGTGACGCAACGGTTCCCTCGGCGGACGTCTCCTTCCCCAGACACCCGTGAAAGAGTCGACACTTCGGACTTTCTCTTCGTCTTTTTCTGGTCTGAACTCTATTATCACTCTAAATGACCCAGGGACCTCCCCGGCAGAGGAACGATTAATTCTCCGTCAATCCTCGGCGAAGGAAGGAGTCCCACCGTTCTTGATTGTAGCGAGCACTCTTCACACGCTGACACGGATTGAGTCCTCGACGAAGACATGGTGGGTGTGTAAGTAAAGATCTTCCCGACGCATAAATTTGTACTGTTTGATTCTTTATTAAAGTCATTCTGTGTGTCGTTAGTCTGGTCAGTTAGTTAGGATATCCTCTAGTTGGCACTTATGAGCGACCTTTCTGACTACGACTCCGAGGTTGCGAAGCCGGCGGACTTCTCTTCTCGGTCGGACAACCTTGCGGGACTACGACCCTTTCTGACCTGCGTCTTCTCCCTCTCCTGTCGTCTCCGACGCTGTCGAGCTGTCGTAGTGACTAAGTTACCTGCACTCAAACTTGTTTGAGGCCCTCTGTCACCTCCTGTTCCCCCGGATCACTCGACGTCCGGTCCCCGCGTCTCAACGCGTCCTGAATTACCGAGTTGGCGTTGGTGTCCTTTATGTCAGTAGTAAGATTTTGGTCACTTTTCGTAAAGTACGGAGTCTTCAGTCTTTCCTTTCTGTCTAAGTTGACATCTCTTACACTCAAAAGTACAATTTTTCGTGGTGCTTATAATTTTCTCCCTCTGCAGTGACCACTTTTTTGATTGTTGGTTGTGTTTGAAACGTCTCACCCACCGGACCCAACACAGACGGGTGTTCGATTCCAGCATCGGGAGTCGCGGAGTGCCGTACCGGAACGAACCTCCACCCAAGAAATGTCCCCGTTAGATCAATTTCACTTCAGTGTCCCGTCCGAGGTTGGGGTCTGGACCCCAAGAATATTTCTTTTAACCTACGACTCTGTCTGTGCGTCTCTTCTTCGAACACACGTGTGTTGGACTACCTTCCAGTCCCGTTACGCAGAAGTTCGGTGCCTTCCGGTGTCCAGCGGTCGGTGGACGGGTGTCGTCCTTCTCCGCTCCTCCCTCGTCCGGGGCGGTCGTGCGACTGGCGCCTAAAGCTCAGAGTCCTGTCTCTGTCCAGTAAAGACAAGAGTAGGTGGGTCCTTTACTTATGTCCCTGAGCTACCGTAAATCCATATTTTTGAGTGTATAGTCAACAGTTTTTCTACTACAAGTCATTCCCGCGGGTGTCCTGTCTCTGCTCCTCTGCCGTCCCGAGGGCCCGGGTGTCCTGTCTCTCCTCCTCGACCGTCCAGCTCAGGGCCCAGCCCCTTCCAGTGTGTGCGGCGTCGCGTCGACTCGGACACACGGAGTTCCCACAACGAGCAAGAGATCTGGGGTCCTCGACGCCGGCGACCTCGGACTTGTGGTGCCTCGGACACAAGACGTTGTCCCTGTCGACGACGCTACTTTGGAGACACGTGGCGTCGTTTCCTATGTTGACCTCTTCCGGACTGACATCGTCGGCTCTGGGTCTTGTCGCCCCTTTTCTTCTCCTTCTCCTGTCGTTTTTATAGAAGGTCCGAAGGTCCCCGAACCCAGTCGACCCCGACCGAAGGTCCTACCACCTCTCGTCCCACAGCCCCGCCGAAGGGGGCGGAGCGACCTCGGGACCACCCACGCGACAGGGGACTCCGGTTCCAGGGACGGCCCCGACGGGGCACACGGACGTCTGGGGCACCCAGGTCCTGGGTGAGGGCACACCCCGAGGACCCCCCCGTTGGGGGGAAAGAGACGGGAGGAGAGACGTCTAGTGGGGGAGGGTTTGGTACAGAGGGCGACTCTGTCGTGGACACCTGGGGAGTGCTGTCTCCACCGCGGACCCTGGGAAAGGACGTCGCAAATGTGCACCTGTTTGCGGGGAAACTCGTTGCTATGTTTCTTTGATGCTCTCTTTGTCTTCACTTATTTTCGCACGCACGAGTCAAGTCGACGAGTCAGGACAGACTCAGAAACGCTGGGGTGTCTGACGTCGTGCGGTCCGGAGGCCAGGTAGTGGTTGAGTTTGAGTACAGGCAGTTCACCCACTACGATCGGTTGGTAGAGTAGGAGACAGCAGGGGAAGAGGAGGACGGAAGTTAGAAAGGGTCGTAGTCCCAGAAAAGGTTACTCAGTCAAGAAACGTAGTCCACCGGTTTCCTAACCTCAAAGTCGAAGTCGTAGTCCGGAAGGTCACTTATAAATCCTGACCAAAGGAAATCCTACTTGACCAACCTAGAGGAACGTTAGGTTCCCTGAGAGTTCTCAGAGGAGGTTGTAGTGTCAAGTTTTCGTAGTTAAGAAACCGCGAGTCGAAAGTGACGTGAGTTCGGGAAAGTCTCGGAGACGTGTGGAGTACCACCGACGTCGGCAGACCCCTCCGACTCCTTACGACCACTGGGGACTCCCAGGAGGGTCTCGGTCCGGAGGGACAGGTAGTGGTTGAGGACCTCGAGGTCCAATGTCTACCTCTTTGACTCCGGGACCCTCCAGAGTGTCGCGACCTGTGACGTTCCTGTGTCCTGTGACGTTCTTGCCAGGGACCACTTCCTCTTCCCGTCTCTCTCGTGTGTCCCTCCTCCCACGTCCCGTGCCCGGAGGGGACGCTTCTGGGAGCATCTTTATTGTTGCCTCCCCGGATGTTCGGTGGGACCGGAGTAGGGAAGCGCCCCTTCAGGGGGCTCGGGAGCGAACGTCTGGTCTGGTCTCGGTCTGGACGCCCGCCTGGCCGGTCTTCCCCCGTCACCGCGCGTCGTCTGGGAAGCCTTAGACCAAGACGACCTCTGGAGACCCCGCCCTCCGCCACGGGGGTCCCAGTACAAGTTCCCAGACCCACCTGTCCAGGTTCCAGGGTGCCTTCTGTGGACACTCACCGACCGGACCGAGTCAGTCGTGCACGGAGACGCTACCCAGTCACACGGTGGGTCGTACCCCCTCGGGGACGCCCCGGGGGTCTAGGGGGTCCTACCTCTGGACGACGACCCACCCGTCACGGTCGACCGACGTGAACGAGGTGGTCTCTGTCGCCACCTGTCTCCTCGTGAGTCCCCCTCGTAAGTCCCCCTCGTGAGTGTTCCCTGTGAGTCCCCCTCGTGAGTCATCCTCCTGGCTTCTCCTCGTGAGTGCTCCCTGTGAGTCGCCCTCGTGAGTCCTCCCCGTGTCCTCCTCGTGAGTCCCCCTCGTGAGTCGCCCTCGTGAGTCCCCCTCATGCGTCCTCCCCGTGGAGTCCCCTCGTGAGTCCTCCTCGTGAGTCTTCCCCGTGAGTCACCCTCGTGAGTCCTCCTCGTGAGTCCTCTCCGTGAGTCCTCCCACGGGACGGAGGAGGGTCGGTACGAGAGGACCCGAGATTCTCGGAGTAGCGGACGTTCATTCAAACTCCGGGGCAAGCGATCTGACTGTCTGCCTGGCACGCACGGAACGGGAGGGACCTCCGGGACAGTAGGGTAACGTGTTGTCTCTGTCCAATGTAGTGGAGTCGTGGACCGGTCGTGCTCTTGGTCGTAAAGGTCCCGAAAGAACCGACGGAGGGTCCGGACTCCCGGTCGCCCCCTCCCAGGCTCCTCTGGGAGGACGGTCCTCGCGCCGGGACTCCACAGGGTCGGGAGCGAAACCGGAGGGCCACGGGCACCGGTGAGAGAGGAGGACGTGCCGGTGGGCCGGTCAGGGGCGAGGTTGCGGTCTCAGAGGCTCGTCTCTTCCCGGACGCGTCCCCCGCCCGACTCGAGAGGTCCGGCTTTAATCCGCTCTTCGTACTCTCATGTCACGACATTTTCTTCATTGTAGTGGTTCCAAAACTACCGTACTTTTCAATCTCTAAAGGATATTTTTGAAGTGTGCTTCAGGTGCACAAGTCCTACTTCAAATCGGGTATTCCTTCGTGTCCAGACGTCGCCTTAAGTGGTCCGGTTGAGGTGGAAGGGTAGCAACGACAAGTCAGCGATCCAACACAGCCTGAGACCCTGGGGGTACCCAACGTCGGGTGGTCCGAGGAGACAGGAGGTGACAGAGAATCTCGAACGAGTTTAAGTGCAGGTAACTCAAGCGCTGCGGTAGATTGAGAGAGTAGGAGACAGCAGGGGAAGAGGGTGGAAGTTAGAAAGGGTCGCAATCCCAGAAACGGTTACTCAGTCAAGAAACGTAGTCCACCGGTTTCCTAACCTCAAAGTCGAAGTCGTAGTCAGGAAGGTTACTTATAAGTCCTGACTAGAGGGGATCCTACCTGACCAACCTAGAGGAACGTCAGGTTCCCTGAGAGTTCCCAGAAGAGGTCGTGGTGTCAAGTTTTCGTAGTTAAGAAGCCGCGAGTCGGAAGAAATACCAGGTTGAGAGTGTAGATACGTACTGAGGACCTTTCTGGTTTCGAAACCGGTATACTTGAATGAGTTTTAGGAGCAGTCAAGTCCTTATACGGAGGGGAAAGACCCCGGAGGAGGCAGGGGACACACAACCCTCCCTCAGTCGTGGCACAAGTAGGACCGCGGCTGACACCCAAGTCCTTTCGACGTCCGGTTCTACGTGGTGCTCACTGACCAGAGTGTGGTGGGTGGTCGTAGCACCCTACCCATCTCCCCGTCCGGGCGGGATCCCGGTCCCCTCCCTCCCCTGGTGTCCACCGACCCTGCACGCAGGTCAAAGGTTCCCCGGACACCGGGTCCGCACTCCTGTGTCTGTACCCTACACTCCCTTTGACCGTCTGAAGAAGTCCACGACATAACACTCTCCCCCTGCATCGGCTGGGTGGGTCGACGTAGTGGGACTGGCGGCCGTCCTGTCGACACGTCCGCAGGTCTGCAGACCATCGTGAAAAAGAGTAATAGTCCTGTTTCTCTGCTTGTCTACACTTCCACGGCCCGGACTTGGTCACCCCCATCAACCCCGACCCCCTGCACAGACCCAGGGAGTGAACCCGAGGTCTGGAGTCGAACGTTGGTCTGTAGGGGACTACTTTCGTCTCCTACTGGACTTTATGCCTTTGCACCCGTCCACAGTAGTCGCTGAGTCCGTCCGTCACGGACCCCGAGGCACCCCAGCCTCGGTGACCCCACCTGCGGGGAGTAGGCTTCGGACCGACACGCCGCCGGGACCCCCCCCCCACGCGGCGACTACCGTCTCCCGTCGCGAGGCACGCCGAAGTGCGCTCGAGTCGCGGACTCTACAGAGTGCGACGTCAGTAAACACTTCTTAGGCTCCGAGCACTAAGGGTGACCGAAGAGAGGGCTTCGTGCACCCGAGGGACGGACGGAGTACCACTTTTGTGCAGACGGGTCCCAAGGTTTAGGCCCCTCAGCCAGGCCAGGGAGGTCACTGACCCCCACAGGGACGGGACTGACACCCCCCACAGGGACGGGACTGACACCCCCCACAGGGACGGGACTGACACCCCCCACAGGGACGGGACTGACACCCCCACAGGGACGGGACTGACACCCCCACAGGGACGGGACTGACACCCCCACAGGGACGGGACTGACACCCCGACAGGGACGGGACTAACGCCCCCACAGGGACGGGACTAACGCCCCCACAGGGACGGGACTGACACCCCCACAGGGACGGGACTGACACCCCCGACAGGGACGGGACTGACACCCCCCACAGGGACGGGACTGACACCCCCGACAGGGACGGGACTGACACCCCCCACAGGGACGGGACTGACACCCCAGACAGGGACGGGACTGACACCGCCGACAGGGACGGGACTAACGCCCCCACAGGGACGGGACTAACGCCCCCACAGGGACGGGACTGACACCCCCCACAGGGACGGGACTGACACCCCCCACAGGGACGGGACTAACGCCCCGACAGGGACGGGACTGACACCCCCATAGGGACGGGACTAACGCCCCCCACAGGGACGGGACTGACACCCCCCACAGGGACGGAACTGACGCCCGCCCCCCCGTACGTACAGGGACGAGACTGTCGCTCCCCCACAGGACGGAGCCGACCCCCGGGACGGTGGGGGACCCGACAGTCTTCCCCCACAGACCCATCCGAACTACAGTGTGAAATGGGTAAAAAGGTTTTTCCGTCTTTAGACCCAAAAAGATCCTTTAGTTTCCAAACTTTTAGTGTCGTTCCGGTTTGTTTCGGATAGAACCTCGACCTGGTAACGTCTCCCACCCCCACCCCTGACCCCACACGGCTCACTTCCCCCACCCCACAGGCCGTACTCTTCCGTGAGTCGTTCATGAGGACCTATCTGCCGACTTACCCCCCTACTTACCTGCCCACCGCCTGCCCACTTACTCCCAAACCGTCCCACGGGCCAAGGGTACCCCGGGTCTCCACCAAATGGGACACAGGGCACCCTCTTGTGCCACAGGTCGGCATCGGCACAAGTGCCTCCGCGGCCTCGGTGTCCCGGACTCCCGACCGGCAGTCGGTCCGGCACTCTCCGACCCGTCCTCGAGCTTCGGGACCCGAGTCTGGGCCCGGGGGTCGCGGGGTAAAGGGGTAAAGTTCATCACCGACGGAGAGGAATCGGGGCGATAGCGCCAAGCTGTGTTTGTAGTTTTGGAGTCAATGACGTGGGGACTCTTCGGACCGGGGGTCGTGGGAGACCCCGTCGAGAAGGGTCCTCCGGACCCCGGGGCCTTAGGTCCTGTCTCCCCGTTCCCGACCCGACCCAGTCTCTCCTTGACCCCACGGGGAGCAGACCTCCGCGACCGACACATGAGCCACAGGTCCTGAAGTCCCGGGCGACGGAAACCGGACATGCGGGTCCTCTCCGACGAGCGCGGTCCGGAGGGAGGTCCACCTGAGCCCCCCAGAGACACTCGGGAGGTGACGTCACGCACACACGCGCACACACGTTCGGAGAACGGGCACTCACGTACCGACACGCACGCTCGTGGGAACGAGAGACAAACACCCCTCGTGCCACCCCTACCATACCTGGAGACACGCAGCGTGGACATCCCAGACGGCAGAGGAGTCGCGTAGGGGCCGGCGCGAGTCGGGGTGGGGGTCGCCGCGGGGACGCGACAGTCAGACCCGCCCCGCCTCGCCTCGCAGCTTCGCAACGGGCCGGACCCCTCCAGCCCCGTAAGGACGCGCGAGCCGACCTCAGCCTTGTAAGGTAAGTATTGTCAGGAGTCTCGCCCCCTCTCGCCCCCTCCCGCCCGGCCCGCGTCTCAATCACTAATTTTCCTCCCTGTTCCTCGGAGACGCACCGACCCACGTCCGGCCGCGACCTCCTCTCCTCGCCTCCTCGCGGCACTCGGGAGGAGAAGGTCCGCGAGTGACCAGCGTGCGTCGCGGCGGCACGGGACCCGGGTCCCCGGTCACTGGCGGGGTCTACCGGATTCGTGCCCCTTAGCACGGGGCGTCCGGGTGGCGCCTAAAACGAGAATGAGGGTAAGATGTCTACCCTTCTGACTCCGAGTCTCTACTTCCGCGAACATGGGAAGTGAGAGGGACCGTCGTAGTAGTCTCGTCGGGACCCGGGAAATCCCCTCGAAACTGACGGGCTATGAGTGTAGACGTAATCGACCCACCCTGGACCCACACGACAGGGTAAACGGAAACCAACCCCCTACCACCAGAACGAAGGGTCGACTCGGTACGGAAGGGGTTGTTGTCCCGGGCTCAGGACGGACACCCACCCCCAGGTGGACCGACCGGTGCCGGGACGACCTCTGGCACCGTCGCTCTTGTCCTCTCTTCGGGACTCAGATAGCGCCGAGGTCTACCTGTCCCTCCACCCCCCGTCTCTTCGGGACCGACTCCCGTGTCGACACCGGAGCAGGGTCCCGTCTCGTCCCGGTTACACGTCTTCCGCCGGACAAGGGTCCGGACAACCGGGACCGGCGGACCCACGTCCGAGACGACGTACAGACTCTCACCGGAGCCCCTCGACCCCTTAACCCCCCCCCCACTGTCCCGTCGAGACCGGGCCCTTTGAGAAATCCCCCGTGACCTACCTGGAATCTAAGTGTGTCGTCCGTCTGCCGCCCATCGTTTCCGGTCAGGGTTTCAGTCTCTTGTCCCTCTGCAGGCGGACAGGTGATATCCGGAGGTAGGTCGACCCCGAGACACTGGGGGGCCCCGATTGGACTTACGTACCTCCGAGACACTGATTGCGCCACGACGACCTTCACCCTCCCGCCCCTCACGCCAAGGGCGAGTCAGTCGGTTCGTAGTCGGTCCCGGGGTCCACCCCGGAGAGGGCCCGTCCGTAAAGTCGCCTGGTGACAGGCCAGTCCGAGAGGAGAGGAGCTGGGCCATTCGTCGCCAACAGGACGACAGAGGCCCCGTCCCAATGACCTCCGTCACCGTCCCCAGTGAGTCGCTTGTGTGCCCGAGGGGAACAGGGGTCGGGAAGAGGAGGTCCCGGGAGTAGTGCCACCTGAGGGGCTGGACCGGAGGGCCCCGGTCTCGGGTCGGAGAGGTAGCCACGAGTACCTCGGGGAGGAGTCGCCAAGTCTCTGCCGCACGCCGACCAGGACGAGAGTCGCCAGGAGCACCAACCAGGTCTCTCGAGACCGGGGGCTCCGAGAAACCCCCCCAGAAACCCCACTATTGGTGCCAGCACCACCACGGTCCTCCGACAGGAGACCAGGAGACGACTCTAGAGTGGTCGTAGAGACCCGACTGCACACCCGAGTCGTGACTGACGGCTACGTCGGGACAGGGGAAGTTTTAGAAAGAGTACTTTTAACCCCCGAAGTCAGCGAGTCAGCACAGACTGAGAGACGCTGGGACTGACATCGGACGGTCCGGGGAGGCAGGTACCCTAAAGGATTCGTTCCTATACCCTCACCCGACGGTAAAGGAAGAGGTCCCCTAGAAGGACCGGGTCCCTACCTCGGACCGAGAAGGCGTAGTGTCACCTAAGAAGTGTCGGACTCGGTGACTCCCTCTGTTAATTAAGTAAATTTTTCCCTGGACCTCTAATCCCACAAGTCCTTAGTGGACAAATTTGGCCTAAGACTGGGTCCTAGACAGAGACTTGCAGATCCTCGTCTATGGATGGTGCTCCTGGACTCCGAGGAGAAGAGTTTTACCCGTTTCACCGCGGACGAAGACCACGGGTGGTCCGTACACTCCGACCTCTACCTTGTACCGCCGACCGTGTGAGTCGCCCCTTTGAAAGCCCCCGAGCCGGAGAGGGTCCGGGAGGTAGGACCCCCTTCGACCGATCGAGGGAGGTCCGGGGTCCGCGGGTACCCCAAACCTCCCTGAGAATCGTCGAGAAGACTCAGGTCGTTTGTTCTGGTCCGCGTCGGGGACGGGTCACGTAAGTAGAGCGGACCGTGAAAGGGGTCCGCCCGTGCGCAGGTCGAGGGACGTGTGTGTAAAGGGACGTACAGGCTCCACACTCTTTTCATTGTGCAACAACGACCAGAACGACCTTTTCCGGACCAAAATCTCTCGTGACCCGAAACTCGAACAGCGTTTCATGTGAGACACTAAGGACTGGCTTTATGGTTGACTGCATTGTCTTCGAAGGAGCGTCTCTTTTGTAAAATGAACCTCTGCCTGGGGACCCACGACTGTCGGTTCGGTCCCGGGAGGCTCCCGGACCCGGTAGGAATGACGGGCCGACAGCGGAGGGCCCCTCGGCGACCTCTCTCCGTCAGGGCACCTTTTCTCTTAAGGAAGTCCACCGGTGAATGTTTAATTTATGTGGTTCGGACTCCGAACGGGTCGAGGGGTTTTATTGATGTTGTTGTATACAACCTCTGTTCTAGGGTAAGTGTTAAGTTACTTTTTAATCCTTAGGACCTTTCTTTGATTTATTCCTTTGTGTGTCCTGTCCTCTGAGGGCGAGGGTGGACTCTTTATTTTTCGTGGCTCAGCCGCCCCTCTTTCCGTACTGAGACCTATCTTTCTGTACGACAAAAAGTCTACAGGTAAAACAACGTCTTTATGAACTTTTCCTTTCGTTCACCCACCCTAGCAGTCTCTACTTTTACTTTTAGCAAATTTGGAACTTGAGGACTACGTTCTTACCTGACCTTTCGGTACATTTTTAGATGTCTAGTCGGACTTCAATGTATTAGTAGAGGGCGTACCTTTCTACTGGAAAGTTTAGTTGTCCCTCTCTCGCGGTAAAAGTTATTTGTCAAACCCGTTTACCGGTTGGGGAACTTTACTTTATTTTCATCTAAGAACAAGACGCAAAGATCTACCTAATTTCTAAGCTGACATTCTACTTTGGTTCTTTTGTGGTCTACGTATAAAGTCACTTATAAACACACTAGAACCCCCACTGCTTCTTGAATTATCTGCACTTTGGTCTCTAATTTTGTTATTCCTTTTCCATTGCCCAAACTGGTCTTTTTAAAGTTTTGAAGTAACACAGTTATTTATGTTTGTCTAGAAGGGAAATCTTTGTCTGGTTCCTCGAGAAAGTTAAAGAGCGGTTGTGTCCTTCTTTTTGTTTTGAACGGTGTAAGTAGGTCCGTCGTTGAAAGGTAGAGGTCGGCACTTTTGTCTGTCTGTCTTGCGGGGACGGGGTCGCCTCAGCTGTAGGCACTACTCTCCGTCTGTGTGTTCCGTCGGTTTGTCCTCCTCAGCTGGTGCCCCCAGCGGGACCGGCGGGTCGCCAATCCTTGGGAGGACGGTTAGGTCCCCTTCACCTCCCAAGCCCGGGAGCAACCCCTCGGTAGTGATCTAGGGCCACGGTGTCCCGTCGATTCGGGTGAAACGGTGTAGGTCCTGGACCTCGTCGGTGTCTCGCCACTTATTCATTTGTCGTTAACAAGATTTTTTCTAGAGGGTGACCTTTGAGTCTTGCCTCGGGTTTCGTCGTCGACCTCTTTGACGGCCACCGTTCCGCCCCACTGACGGCGACGGAGGACACCGGGAAATCCCCAGTAGAGTCCCGTAGAGGGGGGATTTGGCGAAAGGGGAGAAGCCACACAACGCAGGAGTACGACGAAGCAGGAGTTTTCCGACTCCCAAGTGCCGCAAAGTGTGTCTACGAATCTCTCCCCGCACACCGAATTTGACCGCGACCCTTCTCCGCAGGACTACTGTTCACCAGGAACCTCCCCCAGGAGATGTAACATTATCGATAGATAAATATAATCTCAGATAATCCTTTCGTGACCAAAAGATAAATATCCTCTTGACACCGTAAAGGAATAGGACTGAAAATCTTTCTTTTAGAACTGACTTAGGAGACCGTACAATCAAGGGGGATGGTCCCGACCTTGACACTGCGGACGCAACTTTTCGTCTCAAAACTGGTGACCTGGAGGTCCCTTCAGGGACCGTAAAAGAAAATTTATTCATAAAAAAAAATTTCATACAAATTCATCCGTCGACTACACTTGTGGTTCCAATTCACGTACTATTTTGTACACCAAGGTTGTGTCCCGGGCAACACTGGAACTCCCTTCACCGGTGAAAGACCCTCTGACCGACACCGGCCCCGGGTCTGGAGGTCCGTCTTCGAGACTCTCCACTCCCCAGGACCTGGCTCGACTCGTCCTGTACCCGCCCCCACCCCCCAACTCGGCACCGTCCTCCCTCCACCCCAGGAACACCTCCCTGACCCCCTCCTACTCCGTAGAACCGATGACACTCTGGAGCCTCCCCAGGGGTCCTTCCTGGGAGCCGGGGCTCCCGACTACGACCCGAGGGCCCAAGGGTGACACGACCAGGTACGTCCCAGTGGCGGAGTGGGTCCCCTGGAGGTCCTGAGGGTGTCAGGGACGGGACGAAGCTCCGAGAGACCGGGACCCTCCTACCTGTCTATAGGTGTAGAGAAGGGGTGGGAACGGTCCCCCCTCACGTTTGGTGGGGGCTTCCGGGTGACTATCCAACAGCCCGACCTGAACCGAAGCGACCCACACTTTGGCCTGGCCCCCGGAACCACGTTTCCGTTGAGACGTTCGTCACCCACACACCGTTCGCCGCTCGTTCTCTCGGACCCCTGGTCACAGTCCTTTCCTTGGTCTGAGTCTAGACCACGAGATGCGTCTGGGTGTCTAACAGTGAGGTAAGAAACCAAGGGCCCTCGGAGACAGATACAAGGAGGGGGGAGGAGGGAAGAGAAGACAAAATTTTATGTAAACGAAGTCATAGGTCTCTCAACTGTCGTTGTGACGTCATGAACCACTGTCTTAGGGGGAGGGACATCTGTAGTGTCTCCGGTATGAACACTTTGTGTCGTCTCAAAGCTGTCACAACCTCAACCTTGCTAACGGGTTCCGGGTTACAATACGGGTCTCAGGCTCAGGGGTTTTGACTCTCTTATTCTGCAGGTGTCGTTACGTTTTCGTCCTTCCCCAAAATAACGGTCGAGCTCGATCCCGAGGGCGGTGTAGGTCGCGTCACCTCACCTCGCTCCTCGGGGCTCGGGTCTCAATGTCGTCATCAATGTCCGAAATCTCGTCTCTCAACCGCTCCCGACTAACCGACGTCCTCAAAGGATCATAAATGATTACCGATTAGAAATAACCGACGTTCCCAAAGGACCATAAATGATTAACCGATAACCGACGTCCCCCTACAGAAAATACGGGACTATTTGAGGTTGGTCCAATGCCCCTCATACGACTAATCTGTTCAGGACCGTAGACTCCCCTACTGGAGTGACCCGTTACTGAGTCGGAAAGGACACTCAGGAGGGAATCAGGGACTTCGGATAGCACCGCAAACAATCCAGGGTTGTAAGGGGGGAACAGAGAACTAGTATATCTCCTTAGAAGGAGATAGACTCCCAGGTCCCACTAAGCGGACCCAGGACAGCTGCCCACTCGAAGTAGAAGTTTCCCAACCTCCCTACACCACAATGGAAGGTAAGAGAGACCCGGAAAAGGACAAGGAGGCCTCACCGTGTCGCGTGCACCAATGTCACGTGGGTTCCAGGTCACGGCAGCTGGAAGTCCCGTCATCCCCGTCATTCTTCTTGTTGTGTTCCCGGGGAGGTAGACCCGAGATTACAGAACTGAACTACGGCAAACTCCCCCATAATGGGAGAGCCTTCGCTCGCTTCCCTTCCTCTCAGTGGGTCAGGGGTGGTCAGAGATAACGGTCAAAACGGTTTCAAAGAAAATCTCAGGCTCAGTAAGAAAGAGGAACAGGACTCGAGACCCCTGACATGAGTATTACATCGAAGGTAAACCAGGGGTCCCGACTCTGGTCAGGAAATTGTTAAAACGAGTGTTTACGTCCAGGTAATAGTCTCGGTTATCTACGGCCGTCGGGTTTGGATCCGTGATAGAGAAGATCCTCAAAAAATCGATGGTAACAACGACAAAGAGAGAATCACCCTATACGAAGGTAGGTGGGTCTCTTTGATAGCTGGTCTTGATTGTCCATTGCCATGGGTATGAACGGACCGGAATGGAGACATTTTAGATAGAGGGTCACGACAGGCCGGAAAGAGGGACCGTGGTATATGGTCCTCATATGGATAGAGGAACCATGGACAGAGGGTCACGCGACAGGAGAAAGACCAGAGTAGTAGACCGTGCGGAGTGTCCGTGCTGATACAGAACATATCAACGGAAAACAGCCCCTTTGACGTCTACTTGACAGACATTCTCACGATCTCAGAAAAAGAGAGGGTCTACCCACCAGACTACATCCACGCACGTTTCCACAACTGGGTTCAATCGGTCTTCGTTGTTCAACAGTAAAACCAGAGCTATGGTAGGCAGGAACGGGAGGACTGTCAACCGTAAAAGAACTTAGGTCGAATCTAGCCTTCTCCTTATGAACCCCCAACCCCCGTCCCAAGGGTAAGGGCCCCCACCGTTAGAGTGTCAGTTACACCCCCAAACGGTCAGAGGCTCCCGACGAACTCTTAGGGCAGTTACCGTACCCCTTACATCTGGTCCTCGACAACAGGTATGCAATTGAACAGCCGTAGTACCTGTTCCTCTCGTCGCCGACGCTACTATGCCTCTGTCCCGCCGGTAGGTCGTCGATGGCCCAGGACGACAAATCTCTCCACACGGTGTCCGGCGGAGGCCCCAGGGGTAACGACGTAGTCCTGAGGGAAAGGGTGAGGGACGAAAAGTAGGTGTTTGTCAACTTTACCGAATCGGCCCGGTCCCTCTCGATCCCGGCCCCGAAGATCGTTACGGACGGTCTCAAGGACTTTGCGGGTGGAGTAACCGAGTCAGGTTCAGGTCAAGAACAAAAGAGATGAAGGAAGTATGTCTCCGGTCCGGAAAAGTCGTTTGGGGTCCTAGGTATTGGACGTCACGGGTTGTCAGGGATTCTTGAGGGAGTGAACGGCTCCTCAGCAACCGAGCCCCTAGACATTTTGTCAGAGAAAGTATCGGACTCAGCTGGTAGAAACGGGGACAAAATAAAACATGGGGTTCATTTGCTGAAGGACAAATCGTTAAACCTGGTAGAAACGTGAGTGGGCCACGGGGTTACAGGGGTTTCAGACTTCCTCCAGCGGACTCCGGAGATCCGTATAGAGGAACCACCGTCGCCGGTAGTACTCCAGTAGGTGTACAACGTTATCCTGCTGCAACCCCACCGATCAGGCCACGAGTGTCTCCAGGAGCGGATCTCGGAGCAACTTGTTGCAGCCGCTCAAAAATTTAGGGACACCTTCCGCTCAGGGCCAGTCGACAGGATGTCAAACTGACAGAAACAGTCAGGTAAGCTTACGCTTCTAGAGAACCGAGACCCCCCGGTCTTCGTTTGACTTTTTCCGTAGAAAATTCAGGTTCTAACATATAGTCTACATCAGACCACCGTTCGACGAGTCCTCCCACATACCCAATCCCTGTCACCCTACTTACAGTGAGTGGGTGAACAACTGAAGTGCTTCTAGAACCTACCCAGACTTCAGGTAAGGGGGCCCGAAAAAGTGTCCGTCGTCCCCTCATAAGGTACCCCTGGCCGTGAAAAATTCTTAGGGACGGAAGTCCTCCGTGACATACACACGCACTAAGGAACGGCCCGGAGGACTGAGTCCGCCACGACGAAAGAGAAGTGTCCCCATCGCAAACGAAAATCAAGTTGTTACTACCCTCCAGAACCAAAACGGTCAGGATGAGGACGGTAGAGCCGGATCCGGTCTCCCATCAAAACCTAGGTAACACCGTATCGGCCCAGGTGTCGACGTCCCCCAAAACCACTTATATCAGACATAAGTAGAGAGTCACGGTCCCTAATTTGTACTTAACCAACAGGTTCGGGCAGACGCTGACTATAGGGAGGTCTCAGTTTCACTTAAACGCGTAACTGAAACCTGTTATCCAGAGAAGGATTATTTCCCCGGCGTGTAAGGCCCTAGTGGTCTTTACTCACCCTGTGGGCAACCCGAGGGTTCAGGTGAAAAGCAAATCATCAGGTCATTATAGAAAAACAGGGCCACCGAGGGACCCGGTTCGATCAGAAGAACCTGTAGCCGGGCTTAAAAACTAACTCCTGGCCCATAACCCGAGGGCATAGGTGGTACTTCGGCTGGCCAAAGGGGAGGTGTAATTATCAATGGGTCCTGAACCCCTCCCCACGGCCCGGGACTGCGGGGATTAGTGATAGAAGAGGACGTATATTCTGCACCCATGGGCTCCCTCTGAGAAGAAAGGAATGTCAGGAAGAAAGGTCCAAAGAGAACCCCGTGAGTAAAAAGGTCACGGGAACGAGCAACGTTATCCACGTAACCAGAGAGAAGTCCCAGCCAGACCGACCAAAGAGGGAAGGAAAGTCGACCCACAGAGCTCAGAAGGTCCTTAGTTCAGGGTCAGAGCAGGGGCGTTTCTTTCAAACTCGGTCGAGAAAGACTAAAGAAACCAAAAGGAATCGAGATTTGAGGGAGAGGAGGGCAGATTAAGCAGGGAGGGAGAGGAGTCCCCAGAGAGACAATAATTTGTGAAAGAGTCGACGGGAGTGGTCTAGGACATGACTGACAAGAGGGTCGGAGAGATAGGAGACATTGAAGGAGGACTATAGGCCTCGACGGACTAATCGTTTCCGATCGTTCTGACGACGCGCACTGAGTAGTCGGACTCCCAGGTACCCGCATATGACGGACTTTCGGAGGTAATTGGAGAGATTTTTCCGACGGCCCGAGAGTAAACCGAGGACGGAATGGTTTAAATGGAATCTGTTTAAACAACCAAAGGACCGCCGACGGACCTCCGGTCGGTAGTCTCAGACCACCATATGAACCTCTGAGAGGGATGGAAGTCTCGTAAGTTTTAGGGTCAAACCAGTGTAGTTTCCTTTGCGGAGGAGCTAATTCACCCCGACGCACCACCCAGAAGGTAGGTGAGGACCTCGTACAAAAGTACGAAGGCTATCTTAACCGAGGGCAAGGAGGCACCACTTCTCGTGGACGTTGTCGACGACTGTTAGTAGGACTCATCCTAACACTCATTTGTCCTATCTTAGATTCTCTAGTTATTCTGGAACCCCAAAAAGCCTTTTTCTTCCCCAAACTCAAAAGGTCAATGTATTTAGTGAGCATCTTTTGCCGGTCATGACCATACAAGCGAGGGGTGGCCCTAAACGACCGGGGTGGGCCTGTCCCTTACGGGCTCGCCACCTACTTCCTCTGAGGGCCGAAGGTAGGCGTCTGTTCAGAGGTGGGGAAGCCCAGGAAGGTGCTCAAGGAACCCGGCCGGGGGGGAGGGTACCGTCTCGGCTCCCAAGACCCAGGGAGGGAACAAGATGCCTGCTGTGGACGTCATGGACGCCCCCGTTCCCACCGACGTATATACCCCCTCCACTCTAGAGTCACAGATTCAGTTAGTCCGATCCTATATTTCTCCTAAGGACCTCATAGCCGAAGAAGAAGACTGGGAGGGCTAGAAGTACCAGTCAGTAATGTCTGTGTCCCCGCCTTCTCGAAACTGGGTATTACTGCCTCGAGTGTTACTTGTGTGTTTTTCTGTTTTCACCGCGGCCGTGTGTTTCTTTCCACTGTATGTCTTCTGTCTGTTTATAGCCGGCTTTTGTGTCTTGACCCAGATAGGGCCCAATGGCGACAGAACGCAGGGTTACAATAGAGTGGCTTCCCGCAGGTGACGGGTGGTCTAAGTCTCAGCCCTCTCTGCAAGGAAGGGTTAGGGAGTGTCTTGGTCGACGAAAGGTCGCACTTACGACCCGGGGCCAGAATACGACCGACGGTCAACGGAAGGTCGTGTGAGTGACCCGGAGTCAGAATGTAACCGGTCCTGCTGATTAAGTGGAGACTAATCCGGATTGTTCTCGGTCGACGGAAGGTCACGCATACGACCCGGAGTCGGAATGCGACCTGAATTGGTCTGAATTGTGGCCACAAGTTTATAGAAAGGAGGATCACTCCTTTGGGGAAGATGGCCCTCTCACAATAAGAAGGGTCAATTTCCCTAGGACCTACTCGGGGGTTTACAATACGGGTCTCAGGCTCAGGGGTTTTGACTCTCTTATTCTGCAGGTGTCGTTACGTTTTCGTCCTTCCCCAAAATAACGGTCGAGCTCGACCCCGAGGGCGGTGTAGGTCGCGTCACCTCACCTCGCTCCTCGGGGCTCGGGTCTCAATGTCGTCACAAATGTCCAAAATCTAATCTCTCAACCGTTCCCGACTAACCGACGTCCTCAAAGGATCATAAATGATTAACCGATTAGAAATAACCGACGTCCCGAAAGGACCATAAATGATTAACCGATAACCGACATCCCCCTACAGAAAATGCAGGACTATTTGAGTTTGGTCCAATACCCCTCATACGACTAATCTGTTCAGGACCGTAGGCGTCCCTACCGGAGTGACCCGTTACTGAGTCGGAAAGGGCACTCAGGAGGGAATCAGGGACTTCGGATGGCACCGCAAACAATCCAGGGTTGTGGTAGGCGCCGATGGGGGGGCGGGGGCCGTACACACGGACGTCCGACACAAGTCCCACCACCCACAGACCTACCGTCCCCTCGGGACGTCCGACGATCCTCGACGTCCTTACGGGAAGAAGTGTCTTCCTGTCCTAACTCCCCGCCCCCCGTGGGAGTCCTGTCGTCCCCGAGGGCCGTCGTAATCGCCCGGTCCTGACCCCGGATGCAATTGGGTGGACGAGTAGTCGGGCAGTGGGTCGGGGGACGTGGGGTTCTGGTGCGCACACGGGGCGAGATCCCTTTCTGGTGCCGGCGACCCCGGTGTCGGGGGGTCCCCGTCCACACGACGTGTCGAGACCCCGAACGGAGCAGAAAAGGACGACGGGGTGTACACGACCGACCTGAGACAGGTATTCTTCTGCAATTGAGCACAGAGTCGTAGTCACTAATTCGGTATGAGGGACCGACCTCGGATCGGCCTCCCTCTCACTCCGAGGGTCCTGGTTCAAGGGGACCGAAGAGGGTCGAGAGTCGGAAGTGGGCTGTCGCTGGCAGAGGTGCCGTGCGCCGAGGGTCAGACGCAGGAGACCACGCAGGGAGGGTCCTCGCTCTGGACGGAGGAAGAACCACTCCGTTAGAGAGTCTCGACGTCGGGACAAGGATGGGACGACACAGAAGAGTACTTTCACTTTTCACTTTCACACTCAGTGAGTCAGCACAGACTGAGAGACACTGGAGTACCTGACACCGGGCGGTCCGAAGGGACAGGTGCTCTAAAGGGTCCACTCTCATGACCTCAGTCAACGGCAAGGGAAGAGGACCCCTAGAAAGGCTAGGTTCCTAGTCTGGGTACAGAAGGAGCAACCGTCCACCAAAGGAATGGTGACCCGGTGGCCCGACGTAGAGAATGTCGGCGCCGAAACACCCCCAGGGAGGGGACGTGTGTGTACACGTACGTACATCCGTACGTCACGTGTGTGTGCGCGTGCCGGGGGTGTCCATCTGCACCCACACGCGTGTGCGTGTGTGTGTCGTGTGTGTTCACACTGTGTGTGTGCGCGCAAAAGGGACATGTACAATCCAGTAGCGAAAATTTTGGGTTTGCAACTCTCCTGATCGTCGTTGGGTCCGTCGGTGTAGAGGGGGCCGGTAGACGGAGTACCCCGCCGTTGCTGGTTCCGGACCCGGACCGAACTTGTACGCTGTGTCGGAACGGCGAGACGAGTTTTGAGTTTCATCATTTCTGTTGTCTTCAGATGAAAAATGTTCGACCTGCGTCTAAACTTGTCTATCGTGTGGTTCCTTCTATATTCCTCCCGTTAGTTCACGTACTTTCTTCGACCGTTAGTCCGTCGAAGTCCGGGGCTACGGCAGGGGACTTCGACAAAAGTGACGAGGTCGAGACCCCAGAAAAGTGTGCGTACAACCTTGATCGGTCACAGGCACTTTTCGGCCGACCCTTCGACTCACTCTGACATGACTGAGATGCCTAGTTAGACCCCTGTTTACATTGTCACAGATCAGAAGGCTGGTCACTGCCTCTGATAGAGAGATAAATTAACCCAGAAGCAACTCCTCGGACCACCCGACGTCAGGTACCCCAGCGATTCTCAGCCTGTGCTGACTCGTTGAAGAGAAAGGGAAAGAAAGCGACTAAAGAGATTTTAACAAGACGTCAAAAGTCGGAGAAGTTAAAAGGAAAATCCCAATCATAAAAAAAGACTGATATTTACCACAAAATGTAGTTAAAGACTAACAACGGTCATATCTCTTTACCTCACTCATCGGTAAGGGAAGAAGTCCCCTAGAAGGACCTGGTCGAGTTTGGGTCCAGAGGACACAACGTCCGTCTAAAAGGATGGTAGACTCGGTGGTCTCTTAGGGTTTTCCTTTCACTGTAGAGTCTGACCTGACACCGGGTGGCGAGACGCCGAGTGACGTGACAGGAGACCTGTGTGTCACACAGGTTGTGCACCGGCGTACACGACGACCTGTCCCACATAAGGGTCCCATGACGGTACGAGATGGGAATCCCGGTGGGACGTCGGGGGAACGGGTCGACCCGGGGTGCACGGGAGGGGTCGTAGGGTCGGTAGTCAAGCGACTCTACCCGGTTCTCCGGGAACTGGACCCTTCAGTTCCGACGCCACCCCCTCGAGACGACTGTCGAGTCCCGTCTGTCGACGACTGGCGAGTCGGGTCTGGAAGCCCCAGCCCCCCACCGAGACGACTGGCGAGTCCCGTCTGGCACCTCCCCCCCCTCCGCCACAAGTCCACTGGCGAGTCACGTCTGGTACCACCTCCCCTCGAGACGACTGACGAGTCCCGTCTGTCGACGACTGACGAGTCGTGTCTGGTACCGCCCCCACACCCCCCCACCCCTCGAGACGACTGACGAGTCCCGTCTGTCGACGACTGACGGGTCGTGTCTGGGGCCCTCCCCCCGAGACGACTGGTGAGTTCCGTCTCACACCACACCGAGGTCACCCCTCCGACAGCTAGGACCGAGGGGCAGGGTCCTACCGAGCAGACAATGGACCGGTCGTCGTGACGGACTTTGCCGGGGTAGACTGGGGCACGGACCATCGAAGAGGTCTTAGGAGAAGACTTCCGTTGTGGGAGACCCTGTCCGAGTGGGTAGTCTCTTCCTCTCAAGAGAAGGATGTCCATCTAACTCTCACGGGCCCGGGTACCCCCTCCTCGTCCGTGACCCCCGAGGAGGAGTGCGTAGAGGTAACCTTATTTCTCCGGTCACCTTTGTGACCCGACCCTGACACGTCCCTCCACTGGACCCTTTCAGACACTAGTCGTGGGTTCTCGTGTGGTGGTTTCCGTCCCAGACACTGTCGTAGAGGTACGGTGCCGTCGGTGTGGACACTGGAATCCTACGTGTGTGGACGTGTGTGCACGTAGGTGTGGACACTGGTGTCCTAGGTGTGTGGACGTGTATGCACGTAGGTGTAGACACTGGTGTCCTAGGGTGTGGACGTGTGTGTACGCAGGTGTGGACACTGGTGTCCTAGGGTGTGGACGTGTGTGCACGTAGGTGTGGACACTGGTGTCCTAGGGTGTGGACGTGTGTGCACGTAGGTGTGGACGGTCCTTCGTCGTCGAACCACACCAGGGTTCCCACCTCCCGTCTTCACCCGTCACGTGTTTCTTAGCGGTGACGGTCCCCTTTTGTTAGTTTGGTGGTTTGTGTGGGTTGAAACGATCCTTACGTCCCCCGTGTCTGATTTCGTTACCGTGGAAAGTTTTTTTTTTTTTTTGATAGGGACAGTCTTCGACCGGGGGCTTACGTAGTGAAAAATATTTCACTACGGTATTGAGCTACGACTCTTTCTATGTCCTGAGAGACTACCGTCCCTAGGGTGGACTAGTGTCGGAGGCCTCTTACTCAACCGGCACTTATACTTTAGATTACTGTGGGAAACTGACTCTATTGAGTGAAAGGTGTAAATAAACATTCTTCAACATCCCATTCCTCTGCTTGCACGGGTGACCCCTCTAAACAACGCCAAAACATATCTTACCACTCTCAACCTAATATTTCTTTCGACTCGCGGTTTCTTAACTATGAAGACTTGACACCGCAACCTCTTCTGAAAACTCTCAACGAACCTGACGTTCCTCTAGGTTTGTCGGGTAGGATTTCCTTTAGTCAGGACTTATAAGTGACCTTCGTGACTACGACTTCGACTTTGAGGTCAGAAAACCGGTGGACTACGCTTCTTGACTGAGTAATCGTTTCTGGAACTACGACGCTTGCTAACTTCCACCCTCCTCTTCCCCTACTGTCTCCTACTCTACCAACCTACCGTAGTGTCTGAGCTACCTGTACTCAAACTCATTTGAGACCCTCAACCACTACCTGTCCCTCCGGACCGCACGACGTCAGGTTCCCTAACGTTTCTCAGCCTGTGTCGACTCGTTGACTTCACTTGACTATCCTAACACTTTTGGACCAATGGTGTATTCACAGGAAGTCCTTACCTAGACGATTTATTTAATACTACGTCGGTGAAGATGTCTTCTCGTCCGTTAAGAACATTTACTGCCGATGATTGGACAGTAAAACAGTTTCGTTTTACCGACAGACCCCTCCGGAATGTTTATCGACACTTTTCTTCTCTCCGTTTTTCGTTTCCTCTTTTCCTTCCTATATTCGTAGACTTACGTCTCAAGGTCTCTTATCGTTCTTCTCTATTTTTTCGGAAGAAGTCACTAGTTACGTTTCTTTATCTCCTTTTCTTGTCTTGCCCTTTCTGATCTCTAGAGAAGTTCTTTTAATCTCTATGGTTCCCTTGTAAAGTACGTTTCTACCTGAGCTATTGCCTGTCTTTAACATACCTGGATTGTCTTCGTCTTCTATAATTCTTCTCCACCGTTCTTATGTGTCTTCTTCACATGTTTTTTCTAGAAGTACTGGGTCTATTAGTACTACCACACTAGTGAGTAGATCTCGGTCTGTAGGACCTTACACTTCAGTTCACACGGAATCTTTCGTAGTGATGTTTGTTTCGATCACCTCCACTACCTTAAGGTCAACTCGACAAAGTTTAGGACTTTCTACTACGACACTTTCACGACGTGAGTTATACGGTCGTTTAAACCTTTTGAGTCGTCACCGGTGTCCTGACCTTTTCCAGTCAAAACTAAGGTTAGGGTTTCTTTCCGTTACGGTTTCTTACGAGTTTGATGGCGTGTTAACGTGAGTAGAGCGTACGATCATTTCATTACGAGTTTTAAGAGGTTCGGTCCAAAGTCGTTATGCACTTGGCACTTGAAAGACTACAAGTTCGACCAAAATCTTTTCCGTCTCCTTGGTCTCTAGTTTAACGGTTGTAGGTGACCTAGTACCTTTTTCGTTCTCTCAACGTCTTTTTGTAGATAAAGACGAAATAACTGATACGGTTTCGGAAACTGACATAGCTAGTGTTATTTGACACCTTTTAAGACTTTCTCTACCCTTATGGTCTGGTGGACTGGACGGAGAACTCTTTAGATATACGTCCAGTCCTTCGTTGTCAATCTTGTCCTATACCTTGTTGTCTAACCAAGGTTTATCCTGTTCCTTATGCAGTTCCGACATATAACAGTGGGACGAATAAATTGAACATCCGTCTCATGTAGTACACTTTACGACCCGACCTCCTTCGTGTTCGACCTTAGTTCTAACGGTCCTCTTTATAGTTATTGTAGTCTATACGTCTACTGTGGTGGGAATACCGTCTTTAACTTCTCCTTGATTTTTCGGAGAACTACTTTCACTTTCACCTCTCACTTTTTCAACCACCGAATTTCGAGTTGTAAGTCTTTTGCTTCTAGTACCGTAGGCCAGGGTAGTGAAGTACCCTTTATCTACCCCTTTGTTACCTTTGTCACAGTTTAGTGACGTCTACCACTGACGTCGGTTCTTTAAACTAATTTAATTTGTGAAGGAGGAACCTTCCTTTCAATACTGGTTGGATCTATCGTATAAGTTTTCGTCTCTGTAATGAAACGGTTGATTCCAGGCAGATCAGTTCCGATACCAAAAAGGTCACCAGTACATACCTACACTCTCAACCTGACCCTTCTTCCGACTCGTGGCTTCTTAACTACGAAAACTTGACACCACAACCTCTTCTGAGAACTCTCAGGCAACCTGACGTTCCTCTAGGTTGGTCAGGTAAGACTTCCTCTAGTCGGGACCATAAAGAAACCTTCCTTACTACGATTTCGACTTCGAGGTCATGAAACCGGTGGAGTACGCTTCTCAACTGAGTAACCTTTTCTGAGACTACGACCCTCCCTAACCCCCGTCCTCCTCTTCCCCTGCTGGCTCCTACTCTACCGACCTACCGTAGTGCCTGAGCTACCTGCACTCAGACTCACTTGAGGCCCTCAACCACTACCTGTCCCTCCGGACCGCACGACGCTAAGTACCCCAGCGTCCCTCAGCCTGTGCTGACTCGCTGACTTGACTTGACTTGACAGTAACAACGACAGGGCAGTGAGTCAGTCTAGACTGAGAGACACTGGGGCACCTGACGTCACACAGTCCGAGGAAAATAGGAGGTGATAAAGGGGTTTAAACGAGTTTAGGTGCAGACAACTCAGTCACTAGTGTAGGTCGGTAGAATAGGAGACAGCAGGGGAAGAGGGTGGACGTTGGAAAGGGTCGTAGTCCCAGAAAAGGTCAAGACTAAGTCTTCTTAGTCAAGAAGTGTAGTCCACCGGTTTCACAAACTCGAAGTCGTAGTCGTCGTCAGGAAGGTTTCTTGTGAGTCCAACTAAAGGAAATCCCACCTGCCCAACCTAGAGGAACTTCAGGGTCCACTGAGAGTCGTCAGAAGAGATCGTGGTGTTAAACTTTCGAAACAATAACCGTATCCTTCTTCGTATACGGATACCGACAAAACTTTTTCGAGGTCTTCGTGGGGGTCTCCAGGGGACTGCCTGTTCATCTTGTTGTTACACTAGACTTGTGTGTTATTTTATAATATATCGACACTGTTCCTTCCTCTAAGACTACGTACACCGTTGTACCTACTCGGAATTGCAGTCATACAGCTCACTTCGCTCGGTCAGTGATTCGAGGGGAGTGTGCTCGACGGATTTCGTCAGTCCAAGTGTGTCGCCACCGAAGGTCCCCGACCCCCGTCCCTCCGCCTCGGTCACAAGTTACTCCCGTCTCAAAGGGGAACCCTTCTTCTTTTTAAACTTTTATCTACCAGGACTACCAACGAGGTGCCACACTTGTGGGAATCGTGGTGTCTGACATTGGACTCACCGGCTCTACCGTCAGAATATAACACGCGAAAATCAGTGTAAATTTTTTTCCGAGGTTTCGTCAAATTAGAAGGCAAAAAATTATATCGTTCGTTGCAACTTTACCACACTAATACTTACAGGAAGGCAAAAAATATGAACAGACATGAAAGACTATCAAACCTGTCATTCTTGTCATTGAAAATACGGTGAAATTTTTCGACAGAGTTTGTAGTGTGAGATTTGCCGTGTTAGTCTGTGTGGGACTTAACGTGTCAGTCTGCATTGTGGGATTTGGTGCGTCAGTCTGCATTGTGGGATTTGGCGAGTGAGTCTGTGTGACCCACCGGTCTTACCAGTAAACAAAAAGGGACATTCTGCCGAGATCATCCCGAATCAACGGAGATTAAAGTCGACTTCGTTGAAACTATCCAACATCACCCTGTCGACAGTATGGTCGCACGTAATGTTTTTTAGTTTTAAACACGTAAAAACACATTGATAAAATTATGGTTTCGACCTTCTCTTTTTCGTTGCAAAGACCGCATGATCCGAAACAATGAAGTACTTTCCATTTTCACCTCGACTTTGCGTTTTTGACTAGACACGTCACACACGCCCGCCGTGAGACTGGCTGCCTTGCACAGTCTCCGTCAAACACTTCAAGCACGACCTCCGAAGAGCGACCCGTCACGAGGTGCGACATGTCTGGTCGACGTCGACTATCGCCAGGTTCGTTCTACGATTATCTCTCGTTACGTGTAGCGTGGCGTGTCCGCCGTCGCGGTGTGAGTTTTCTAGGTGTGGTTTGTGGCTTTCGGTGGACGTGGTAGACCCACTGTAAGAGTGTGACTGCAGACCCAAGGTGTGTTACATTCGTTTCGGAAGGACTGGCATAAAGATGTGCACTAAGAGATGAGGTGTGTGTTACTGTTACGAGGTAAGAATTCCCCACTACCCGCTATGACACGTTGTAGCACCTCGTCTTCACTAACACCCCGTCCACTCGACTTGGTAGTGACTTGTGTGGTTCCGGCTAGAGGTAGGTTCTTCCGCCACAAGACGTACACCACCCTAACCTTCCCTCAGGAGACAATACTCCCGGAAGGTCTTTTGGTTCGTTAATTAAGTTTGTTCGTGGTTAGGGTTAATCTGGTTGACTTTCGTCGTGAACTGTTTTTTGGAGGTCTCTACCGGTTGTCTTCTACGTATTAGAGGAGAGTCCCATTGGTTCTCGCGTCCGAAGACACTGCCGGTCTGTTTTGGACGATGTCGAGACGACCCTTCAAGACTGAGTGGGAGGCCTGAGTGGTCGGCAGCGTGGAAGCCTACAGGTAGATAAGGTAGAAATGTTTTAAGAGAATTACCTTTTTCTAAAGTTAAGGGACCTTCTAACATTCTCCGTGGACCTTGTCAAGAAACGAGTTTTCTATTTTTCAAAATCCTCCTACCTTAATACTTCGACGGACTTTTTACCGTCTTCCGTCACCCTGTTGTACCACTTATATAATAAGTTATTTCAGGAACCACTTTTACTTTTGTTACACAAAAGATGAAAATAAATTTTTGACCTCCTTAAAAACCGGTAATAGGATATCGTCTTGGCATAAAAAGAAGACCAATATCTTCATTATATTTAAGTAAGATCTTTTAGACCTTTGCACTTTCTCTCTTACGAATTTTTTTTCTTTGATATTAAAGTAGTGAAGTTTCATTTATCAAAATTTTTAACAGTGACATTTATGAAACTATAGATAAAGAAAAAGATGTTTACCAAAAAGAAATTTATTAGTGTAGGTCTCATTATGGAAATATCTAAAAACGTAGAACGAGAAAAAAGGTGAAATTGAAAGTAGTTTTTCAGAAAATTTCTAACCTCTTGAGAAATTTGATACCGGTGACTGAGGTCATAAGAACGGTCCTTTTATGATACCTGTCTCCTGGGACCACCCGATGTCAGGTACCCCAACGTTTCTCAGTCTATGCTGACTCGTTGACCCGTGTTTCCGACCTCTTCTGAAAACTGTCAAGGAACCTGATGTTCCCCTAGTCTAGTCAGTTAGGATTTTCTTTAGTTGGGACTTATAAGTGACCTTCCTGACTACGACTTCGACTTCGAAGTCATGAAACCGGTGGAGTACCCTTCTCGACTGAGTGACCTTTTATGGGACTAAAACCCTTTCTAACTTCCGTCCTCCTCTTCCCCTGCTGTTTCCTACTCTACCAACCTACCGTACTGACTGAATGACCTGCACTCAAACTCGTTTAAGGTCCTCTATTACTTCCTGTTCCTTTTGACCCCCCGACATCAGGTTCCCCACCGTTTCTCAACCTGTACTGAATCACTCACTCGTTGTTCAGAAAATTTTAGGACTAACTTTATCTGTTTACCATAAGACGACATGTCTGCGAAGTAATAGTAAAAAAGGAAAACAACCTGAAATCAACCAAAGGTTAAAAAGAGTTCACAGTCAGTATAACTCTTCTTCAGACAAGCATTCAGACTGACACTTAGGCCAGCAAAGAAATACGAGTCCGAGATCTCCCTGTACACGACCGAGTCCTCACGACACGTCTCAAGTTCCAACGGAGGACCCTTCCGTGGCTGGAGGGGAGAAAAGCTGTCATCTTAGTGAGATTTTATAAGACTAGTTAACCTACTTTCCCATAAACGCAGAGGCCCCAGTCAATCTGTGACTGAAACCGTGCCTGTACGACGAACGTACGAGACAAGCAGACCGAAAGTCGACTCGGGCACGAGGGGAGTGACAAAACTTCATTCCTCCTTAGGGCGGACTGGGACCACCCCCACAGCTGGAGCCCCAGAAGTGTAGTCGGGTCCCGAGAACGTCCTACGGGGGAGTCACCCTTCGGGGGACACCGCCAGTCAAGGGTTGAGAACGAAGGAACTCCAAACGAGTCCTTCCACCACCGGTCCTGGGCCCTCGCCCCTACCCTCCGTTCCGAGACCGGCCGCGCGTCACGTGTACGACTGGGACCCTGAAGTCGACCCGTCCTCACTGAGTAATTGATCAGTGGGGTGGTTGTCGGGAGGGGCTCCTCGCGGGCCCGCCGCCGAAGGGAGAAGGACAAAGACTAGCACTTGGGCTGAGAACGGGGCCCCTGTGACTCGAGTCGACACCTGAGCATGTGAGAGGCAGACGGGAAGCTACACCAAGGGTCCATACAGGTGAGAGTCTAGTCGGAGCGGGCCCAAGGCACTTCTACTACGGCGAGAGGTAGAAACCCTCGAGAGGGACCGAGGGGGTGTCGAACAGAGCAGCGTCGGCCGGACACAGTGTCTCGCACAGAGTGCCCGGCGACGGTAGGGGGTGGCCGGAGTAGGCCAGAGCAGGAGAGACGGGAAGAAAGGCAGGGTGGTCTGACAGACCACGTGACGGTGCGCGCCATGGAATCACCTGCCGCAAGAGGTAGTACCTTTCAAGATGACCTGTGTGAGGGGGGCGGGGTTCGACCCATGACACCCGAAGGACCCCGTTGATTCTTTGCCGGGTCGGGGAGTTTTTCGAGTCGGTGGGTAGACAGTCTGTGAGTAGTTCCGGGAAGGTCCGTCCCCCTACAACACTTTGGTTCTGAACATGTGAAGGACGGAAGTCTCTCGAACCCGACGGTCCCAGGAGTGAGTAAGTGAGTAAGTCAGGTGTGTGTGTGGCAGCCTTGGGAGAGTAAAGTCCGGGACCCGGCGCTTCTTGTCCGTACGCTCGGACTGGGTCGGACGTCACGCTCCGTTCCGACTGTACCCTGAACTCCCCGACGACTATGGACTTTTCTTACTCGGTCCATCCCCGTGTAAATGACTCGTCGGGACGCCTTTGACCGGTCCCCATAAGACCCAGAGACCCCTTTTACCCAGAGGATTTGAGGGGTCACTGGTTGAGGAATTGGACAAACCGTCGCTAAGGAGTCACGACAAATTAAAGAGGGTTCGACTGGTGCAAATGCAGAAAGTCTTTGAGTAATTAAGGTGTTACCTCGTGAATGACTCACGAACCACGACCTCTATACTTCCCTGTCTTCCCTGTCTCTAGTGACGAAACCACCTTGTATGTAAGAAACCTCCTCTGTTTTTCGTTTACTTTGTTTTACGTTCCATATATTATCCAATCGTCCCTTCTTCGTGGTCCTTCTTTTCAAGTTGTCTTATCTCTTTCTCCTTTGTAGTCCCCTCACACTTGTAAACTCTGACCCACCAGTTCCGTCCCGAGGGACTCTTCCATCACAATCAGGGAATAAAAATAGGCTGACAAACACTGGGGTACCTGACACGGGCGGTCCGAGGAGGCAGGTACCCTAAGAGGTCCGTTCTGGAGACCTCACCCAACGGTACGGGAGGAGGTCCCCTAGAAGGACTAGGTCCCTAGTTTGGGTCCAGAGGACGTAACGTCCGTCTAAGAAATGAAAGACTCAGTGGTGGTTCCTTCCATTGTGAACTTATTTTAGGGTCTCTCCCACCACCTCGGTACCCCTGCACGAATGTGTCCGTCGTCTTCTCGTTTACACTTCCGGGACTCCACCCTAGCACGGACATGACAGACACCTCGGTGTCCCCCGGTCACGTCGCCGTCACCACAGTCGTTCCCACTCCCCCCCCGGTCACATCGCCGTCACCACAGTCGTTCCCACTCTCCTCCCGTCGCTTCTAGCCCCAGTCCAACCTCCGGTTCGGACGTCCCGTGACGTCTGTCACCCTCCGCCCTCGGCGAGTCACAAGCCTCTTCGCTGTACTTACTAAGTCCGACATTCTGCCGTAGGACTGACAAGAGGTCCAAGAAATAAAAAGAGGTCAAAGTGACTCCGTATTGACGGTGTACAGTAACGCATTCTCCGTGTTGTGTTACCAGACTGAATGTGCACAACATTTCGCCGTTCAAATCACACGTAGAGCACACCTAAGTTATTTTCGTTCTCGTTTTCCCCTTTTTTTTACAAAAGACACTACTCTCGAGAATCTAAGATCCGGGAATTACTGAAGGTGTCCATTGTGTGTCGTCTCAATCAATACAAATAGTACGACTTACAATGCAGTGGCTGAGTTACCTGTACTCTAACTCGTCTGAGGTCCTCTGTCACTTCCTGTCCCTTCAGACCCCACGACGTTCAGTACCCCAGTGTCTCTTAGTCTGTACTGAATCACTGACTTGTTGCCGTCGTATCGTAGGGATCACTAAATGGGAATGGATCTTCAGACACGGAACACTAGCGGGAGGACGCGAGGGTGGGGAGGCGAAGGAGACCACTTGGAGTAGAGAAATGGTGACGACAGCAAGTCAACGGGTCAGCACGGGCTGAGAAACGCTGGGGTGCCCGACGTCGTGTGGTCCGAAGGGACAGGAAGTGGCACAAAGGTGAGAACGAAGGGTGTACATTCACTGTTGGCATTATGTCACGGACAGACAGAGACGAGTCGAAGAACGATCGGACACGTCTTCGAAGGACCACACGACTTTGATGCCTACGTGGAATCAACGGTTCGAAGAAGACTGGAAAGCCACACTAACGGTCACTCTTCTACCCCTTCTGACCGGACTCTCACACACTCCTCGTGTCCTGCCCACTGTCCGTCCCTACACGGACGGAGAGTGAACGTGTCTCTGGTCCGTCACTTGGAGACAGAGAAGATACTTTTCCTCACTCGACCCAGACACGACGCCTACGACCGGTCCTGGACGTACTTACAAGTCCGCCCCGTCTGTCGTGGTAGCGGTAGGAACTAGTTTAGGAGGGTGCCTCGGGGTCAAACTAGGGACCACCGTCGGTCTAACCATACGGACCGAGACGCCGCACGTACCCCTCCCAGGGTCCTACGTCCCAGGTTACAGGGCGTATCAGAATCCTCGGGTCTGGGTGTCGCGAGGCCTCTCGGATCTGTCCAGGGTCGCTAGTCAGGGCCGAGGTCGTCACAGGACCTCTCCTTGTCTTAGCCTTTGTGAGAAGCGGAGGGTGTGGTCCTCCATTCCCACGCACGAGACATCTTCCGTGAGGGTCCGATGGTAGCTACAACAGACCTTCTACGGTAGACCCGACGCGGCTACCTGGTGGCCCGAACGAGTAGGCGGAGGGAAGAATGGTCGACAAAGGCCCCCCTGGCGCCGGAGTCTCAGGAGAAGTAGGCATTTTACAACCGACTCTTCTGCTGTCCAATGACATTTGTCACGCGTCCCACGGTGGGAGTCGCGTGCACAGAGGTCCCGACCAGTGAATCGTTAACGCCCTGCGCGCGGAGGACAGGGCTCCCCCGACCGCCGAGTGGCCTGCGAGCGGGCGTAGAGAGGTCGTTGCAGGGCCTGTTCAGGACCGAAACGGACAACCGGCGGGCCCCGACGTCTACCCTCGCCCCATCCCTCCCAGCCCGGCCCCGACAGGCCGCCGCGGGTCGGGCGTACCTGGGAGGAGACTCGGCGTCCGGTCCGGGTTCAAGCAAAAGTGGGCCCGACTTTGGAGGCCTCGGCGGCGCTGGTCCGGTGACGCTGACCTTCCCGCCCCGTCCCCGCCCGGACCCGGATCCTCCCCGATTACCCGCCCCGGACCGGCCCGTCCCCGCCCAGGCCCCGCCCCGTCCCCCGCCCGGGACCCGCGCACTGCGCGCCGCGCCCGGTTACCCCGCGCGAGGGCTCCGGCTCGGAGGACGCTCGGAAGCGCCGCGGGCCGCGCAGTGCACTCGGGCCCCTCACTCGCGGCTCTTCGCCGCCGCCGCCGCCCCCGAGCCGGCGTCGCTGCGCCCGGCCCGCTCCGCTCACTCACGCCCTGCGCGCCGGCGGCGGGGGTCGCGTCGGGCGCACCCGGGCCCTAGCGGCCCGGACCGGCGGCCGGCCGGCACGGCTCAAGTCCACCCTCGCGCGCCGCTCCTGCCCGCGCGGACCTGGCCGGGGCCTCCCCCGCGCCCCCCGGGAGACGCGAAGCCCGGCCCGCGGGCGTGCCGACAGGGCCGAGGCGCGCTCGCAGCCCCCTCTACAGCCGCCTCGCCCCGGGAGCCGCGCCCCGGCCCCGGCCCCCGCCCGCCCGCCCTGCCGCTAGGGGGCACGGGTGGTCGTGGCCGGGTCAGGGGCGCGGCCGGAGCCGCGGACCGGGGTGCGCCGGCGCGCGGGGAGCGCCCGGCCGACGGGTATACCGCCCGCGCCGCCCCGGACGCCCGCCTCCCCAATGACGGCCAGTGGCGCCGGCCGAGCCCCCTCCGCCTCGGGCCGAGGGGGGCGGGGAAGGGTGCGCGCCGGGGTGCGCGCGGCCCCGCAGCGCCCCGGGGGCCGGGCCGGGAGTCGCGCGGGGCGTGCGCGTCAGTGCGCCATCCTCGAACGCGGGGGCGGCCGCAGGGGCGGGCGCAGGGGCGGGCGGGGAGACGCCCAGGGGAGCCCGGGAGGGAGGTGGGGACGACAAACGGCCGGGTCCGGGGCCCTCACTGCCCAGGGGCCCACGGACGCCGGGACCTCGGTGAGGCGGCGGAGGTCCCTGGGCCGCCTCGCGCCCCTCAGGGCGGCGGGGTGTCCACGCTCCGGCGGCGGCGCCCTGAGAATAAAACTTCCCGCCGGGGGGGCGGCACCAGACGTGCGACTGGGTTACCTTCCGGGAACCGGCCGCGAGGCGAACAATAGTTAATGTACAACAAGGACGCCGGCGGCACAGGGGCCCTCCTATTTGTCGTCCGGACCGGCCGGCCCGCCCCTCCCCGCCTCAGGCCGGCGCCGGCCCCTGCGACGGGCCCTGTCCCGCAGGGGGTGAGGACCGCCGGACGCAGCAACCGGCCCGGTGCACGACGACACAAAGCCCCGGCCAGGGCCGCGGGGCGCCCGGGACACCCGAGAGTCACAGGCGCAGGAGGCGACTCCTCGGGACGGGCTCCCGGGTCCGCCAGACGACGCCCGGGGTGGGGGCCCGGAAACGTGAGCCAACCGTTTCAAGCCGGTCCTAGGACAAAGTCTCATCCCCCACCTGTCAGGTTTACCGAATATAAGACCACCCCTCTGACTCTTGCTTCACGTATTTATATATTGACGCTATCGCTGACAATCCTTCTGATACTACGTCCCACCAATCGTCTCCCACCACCCGTCCGTCCCTCCGGAGTGTCCCTCACTGAAGCCTCGACTCCTCGACTCCCTAGATTTAGTCCTCGAGGGAGGATCTCCCGACCCTTCTCCCCAGACACCTCTCCCTTCACGACCCCGGGACCGACCCCCGCCACTCCAACCACTCGAACACGTGTCGGACACTCACCCCGTCGACCTCGTCACCAGACCCCGTCTGGTCGGAAGACCCTCCTCTGACCCGGGTAAGGAAACCCTGAAAGAATTTAAGGGTGGATGGGGTAGGATGACATGAATAAAGGGGGAGAACAAACAAAACATAGTAAATTAGACACCTATAGAATCAAATACACCGATTTGACATTCCGGAGGAAACTTTACATACATGGTTGATGTTATGTAGTAGGGTAAATTTTTATAACTGACATTAAGGAGTTATAGTACCTTATCAGCCCATCACTAGTGTAAAGACCCCTCTCAAAGTTCCCGTCCCTGCGCCGGGACAGACGGAAAAGACGGACCAAGGACGGACCAAGATCCTTCTGACCTCAGGGGCCCAAAGAGTCGTACCGCCGTCTCCCCTCCTTCCGGAGTGGGAACTCCGAGGGGGACTGCCGACCACGCCGGACAGACGGGGACATCGCTCACGAGTCGTACACATTCGAGAAACCAGAATGTTTTGGGGTCCTTGATCCGTGTCAACAGTCCTACGGGTGGGTTGTGTACCGTGTCTCTCCAACATGGCGGACGGGCTCCAGTGTGTCGACTGTTCGACGTCTCTGTCCTCGAGTCACACCCGCTGCCCCACCTCCAACCCCAGAGTCCGACTCACACCCGAGACAAGAAGTGTAATAGACCGTAAAAGTACGGTAAAGCCGTGGACTAAGTCACTTGTCACACATAAAATTTTGAGGGTCGAAATTTAGGAATCGATTTTTCGTTTCGCAAGAGGACGTTTGCGACGGGACCTGCGTCTGAACTGGAACGGAATAAAGGGACCCCGGGACACTTCGAAGTTCCGACCCAGTAGTGTGTGCCTTGTTCACCCTCTGACCCCAAACCCCCTCGTTCCTGACCGGGGTCCAGTGCCGACTCCTATCGGACCGGGGCCCTCCAGGACTGGCGACCGACCCGGACGACTGACAGTCTGTCACGGCCCGGGCCCGGCTCACGAACTCTGTCTCTACCAACATCACCCTCGCCTGCACCACGGACCGCCGGTTCTGACAGACGAAATTGACGTCTAGCAGGGGAAGGAGTTGAACCATTTGTGGGCGACACCAATGACCCACCCTGTTTCCAGACGTCTCCACCGGGACAGTGCCGGTGACAACTGAGAGGAACCTGTCGTTGGACGTACCGGAAGTCGGACGGGGACAGGAGAGACGACTGCACGGGACTCGGGGAGGACCCGTGGTCTTCGGAGTGGTCCCCGACCCTTGTGTTGGTCTCGGCTGGCGGGTCGGACGTGGTGTCACCGGGACCAGACCCTCCCTCCGTCGCACTCGACCCACTCACGAGGTGCCCCACGACCGGCCCCCAGAGTAGGGGGTGGACCGTCGACACTCAGTTTCCGCCCTCATCGACCCCGGACCCTGGCCCCATACAAGAGGGACTCAACAGTAGCGTTCCGTCCCGGGAAGGTGGTGACCACTTCGGGGACTGCCACGGGTCAGGTCACCTCCCACGAACCACCTCCGGGCAGGGGTTAAGTGACCTTTCCGTCGGCTCTACCCTACCCGGGCTCCTGACCCACCACCCACCCGACGGGGGAAAGTCCACCAGTCTGTCGGGAACTCCCCCAGAAATTAAATACGGAGGCTCATCTGAACAGACCAACTTTATGTTTGAGTAAATATAAACTCAGAGTCTATTTTGTTGAAAAATCATATTTGGACGACATAGGTTGCAAACCTGTATGAAGACAATTTTCAAGTAAAAAAATTTGAGTCAAAGTTCAACTTGGCCCACCGGAAATAAAAATAAACGAGTTAGACCGTTTGGATGGGTTCGACGTCGTTGTCCCCCAGTCTCCCGTACACCGGTAGGAGGAGGGGGTGGGCGGCGGAGCGGTCGTTAAGACGTCCTTACCCTGGCTCCAGTCAACAGGTCCCTACTACCGCTGAGACGAGTCGACCTACCCCAAGGGCGGACCGACAAACCCGCCGTCTCGTGGAGGAGTGTGCGGGTGGGAGAGGGAGTGTACGTGAGTGTGAGTCTGTACACACAAGGAAGAGTCTTAACAAGACTTTTTAGACACACTTCGGCGTTCTCGGTCCAACACGTTACCCGAACCTCTCGTGAAGATGTTTGTCCACCACGTTAAAGCCTTTTGTGCGAACGTCGTAAGGGGGTAGCCTACCTACCTCCGTCCTATGTCCGGACCCCGTCGTCCTCCGACACCGACCGGCGCCGAACCCCGGTCCGCGGAGGTTCCTCCCCCAACTGACGCGACGAAAGGACTACCCCGGAAGAACCAAAAGAGACGTCGACGGTCCGGTCGTACCACCTGGTGAACGAGGGTCACCTGCTCTGGAAGAGCAGCGACTTTGCGGGACAGACAAAAGACCCACTACCCGCCCGTATGGTGTACGATGGGAGCGGGGAGAGGCTCCTACTGTCACTGCGGAGGTCGGAGACGAGGACGCGGTCGGGACTGAGCGTTTGGGACACAAGGACGATGCCTCCGCCGGCCCGCCGACTCCCGGTCCTGTCATAGGACCTAAAGGACGACAGGGTCCGGTGGGACCCGCCGCCGCAACGCCGAGTACCGTCGGGGTACCGGACCCCCTCGACCACCTTTTGTGGCCGGGGGCACTTCCCCCTCGTAAAGTCGAAGGGGCTCAAGGGGCACCCGCTGGGACTACTGCAGGGAGCCGGGAAGGTCGGGTGGGACCTCCTCTAGCTTCTCAAAGACCTCCTCTTGTACCTCGGGCGCCACTTCGTCCGGGGTCTCCCGTCACCGTTCCTGAACCTGTGGACACCGGTCGAGAGACGGCCCGGCGTGTCTCCGGTGGAGGTGCGGCCCCGGCCGCCGTCTCTCGCGACGCGGGGGGGCGGCCCGGGACCACGTCGACCGTCGGTCCCGGGTGGACCCCCGAGGTCGAGGCTCGGGGGCCAGGGCGACGACGACGTCTAGGTCGGCCACGGCCGCTTCGTCCTCAGCCCGCACCTCGGACGGAGGGGTCCCGTCGGCGGTCTCCGACAGTCCCACCGTGTCGACGACCAGTCGTAGGTCCCGGTCTGGAAGTGCGAACACGGGGTCCACGACGGGAGCAGGTCGGAGTCGAACGGGAGGTTCAAGCACGCGTAACGGGGGCACGGGTAGCGGCGGTTCGGGGAACCCAGCCCTGGGGACCCCGGGCCGAGGCGTCCGGAGGAGCACCCGGTCTTCAAGGGGTTCTTGGGCCGCCGGCTTGAGGAGTTCTACGTGTCCACGTGAAAGGGGCCGACGTCGTTCTGCATGTGGTTCTCGTCGGTGGACTTCCGGGTGGACGCGGCCGTGTGCCCGCTCTTCGGGAAGCGGACGTGGACCGGCCCGACGCCGACCTCCAGTCATACCGCCGCCGCCGGTCCGCAACGCGTCCCGGACGCGCGGGGACGAGGGTCCCACGCACCGGCTCTGACGCAAGAGGCGCGAACCTATTCCGACGAATCCCGCCCCTCCCCCACCCGTCCGGGTCTCCAGGGACACACGGAGGTTCACGACCGCAGGTCAAAGTACCACAGGCCCACTCCGACTCCGACATGACCCCTCCCCGACCCGGTTCGTTTCTCGAGGGGACCACCAGGGCCCCGACGACTCTCCGTCCTCCCGTCGACGCGTGGCGCGCAGGGACACGGCGTGTGGGACGTCGCGGGGTTCCCATTCATGGTGAAGAGTGGAGGGAAGTAGCGACTCGTGCCCCTCCGACCTCGTCGAGTCATTGGCCGCCCGTGCGCCGGGAAACGACTACCCCAGCTTCGGTCCCCGGTCTTCGCCGGCGGAGATGTCGGACTTCCGGGTCGGTCAACTGACGGCAGGACCCCCTGGACCGCGACACGACCCTGTGGTCTTTCCGGCGCCTCCCCGAGGTCCGAGTCCACAGTTCGGTCTTCACCCTCTGACGAAGGTCCGAGAGATGAGCCACGTGCCACCCCCTGGGTCGAGAGTTTCGCCCCGCTGTCGAACGGGTCCCAGTGGGTCGGGGACCCGTCCGTCTCGACCACCCTGAGGGTACCCGGCGGGGGTCAGGGGGGTCCGCCCGAACGGGAGAACCCTCCCTTGACAAAGGACTCCGAGACCGTGTCCAGTCCCTACTGTACGAGTCCTGCGGGGGCCGTCCTTCGACCGTCGGGCCCGCCACACGCACGAGGAACGTGTGTGCCAGGACGGATCACACCGAAGACACACTCCCCACCCTCCGTACGAACCGAAACACGTCTGGCCTCGGAGTGTTCCCCGAGCACACCGGTGTACACTGACACGTGCGACATACAAACGCGGGGTAAGCACACACACCCACGTGCACCGCGGGCCACGAAGGACCGTCGTCACGAGGACTCTCGTCCCGTCCCGACCGGGGCCCGACCTCCACGACCGGAGTCGCAATGCCGCCCGGCTCCGACCTGCCTCCCCTCGGGACGCGGGTCGTAGGGCCCAGCACCCCACGACTCGACCGGTCTCTTCCCCGAAACGGAACCGTGGGTGTCGGGACTCCCGAGGTCCTCGGGTCGGGGTCGGGGCGTGACGGGTGTCGTAGCCCGTCTCAGTCGACCACACGAAGTCCCGTCCGGACGGTCGGTCACCTTTTTGATACCAACCACCTGTCTGGGTCCCGGGACGACGCCAGGTCGGCACCGTCCTCTATAGGACTGGGACCCCCACCCCGCCGACCACCGTCCCCCACCTGGGGCCGGGTCGAGACGGGGGACCGGTCACGGGAGGGCGCCAGGGGGCCGGTTCGGAGTCAGAGGAGTAGACAGCTCACCTTCCGGACGAGCGCCGGAGACAGGGGGTCCAGGGACACACGTCCCCAGCAGGCCCAGCACACGGCGAGAACCTACTCCAGTCTCACACTCCCCCTCCCCAGTGGGGTGAAGGTGACCCGCCGTGAGTAGGACGTCCCACCGTGGGCCTCTGGGGGCCCGGCCACAACAGAAGAACCGCCCCCAACCCGGCACCCGTCGGAGTGCCAGGACCCGTGACAGGTGAGGGGATCTTGACTCCGACCCGCCTTCCCATACCAGCTCCAGTTCCGGCGGGTGAGTCGGCGAGGGGGCCCTCTCCTCCTGGACACGAGGTCCGACAGGACCTCTGTCTGTCCCGGGACCCGGGTCCCGGAGCCCCCCGTCCAGAACCGGAGGTCGTGTCGTCGGGACCTCCCTCCCTCAAGGGGTACCCCCCCCCACACATTGGGTCTCACCCCAAGTGCCCCCCTAAGTCCACACGTGCCGGACTCGAGAACGTACCAGATTGGGTCCTGGGGGCTCACCCCCTCCGTGCCACCCTCGGACCGCGGCACTCTGGAGATGTCTCGGGAACCCTCAGCACAGACGACAGAACCAGACCCAGACCGGGAGTGTCCCGGTGCACACCGAGCGCACTCCGTCTCCGGGACGGTCCGCCCCTCGACTCCCGCGGACGGGGAACGCCCCCGGCACAGAGCGACCAATCAGAAGTCCCTAGCACTTGACAACGAATACCCGGGCACTCAACTGACAGGGCAGGTGCGCCAGTATCGACGGTCGGCTCACTGTCCCCGCAAGAAGGTCGTACACCCACCCTCCCACCTGACTGAAACCCCGTCGAGGTAGTCCTGTCGTGTCCCCTCTTCCACTGCCACCGGTCGGGGGGTCCGTGAACGACTCACGGTCCGTCAGGACTCCCAAAATCTCGACCTGAGGGGAGACGTTTAACGGCGGAACCGAAGGTGTGAAGGAAGGTACCCCCCTGAGTAGTGGAAAGGCGGGGAGTCCGGAAGACGTGGGGGTCTATGGGAATCTAAGGATAGGTCTTCGGAGTAAGACCGGACCTCCGAGGGAACCCGTCGTGCCCGACCGTGCCGGGGGCCACCGGACACAGAGGTCGTGAGAGGGGGCCCCCACCGACAACGACCAGAGCGGCACTGAGACCGAGACGGGAAGGGTGTAGGGCCAGAGAAACTCCGGAGGGTCGTGGGGACACCAAACAACCGTGGTAGACCAAAATCCATCCCTCTTTGGCTCCGGGTCTTTCTGCGTCAGTAGGAAGTGCCCCTGTGTCGCGTGGGGCGGCACCACTCCGGTCGTACGGAGAAGGTGCGCGGCGGGGTCCCGGCCCGACCGGTGGTGGAGAGTGACCCGTCGCGAGAGCACTCGGTCCTCAGGACAGAAGGGGTTCCAGTAGTCGGCGGTCCGTAGTCGAGACCCGGCCCTCCTTTCCCGACTCCTCACTCGGTCACTCGGTCACTCCGCGCCGAGGCCCCACGACCCGCCCGCGGGGCGCACTGAGACTCGGACGCTCGCCCGCCGTCGAACAGTAGGGTGAACGCAGCGACAAGTCAGCGAGTCAGCACAGGCTGAGACACGGGGACACCTGACGTCGTACGGTCCGAGGGGGCAGGTAGTCGTCGAGGGCCTCGAATGAGTCTGAGTACAGGGAGCTCAACTGCTACGGTAGGTTGTAGAGTGGGAGACGGCGGGTGAAATCTCTTTCCTTTGCGCCGGTCTCGACCGTCCACGAAGAGTCGTAGTGGGTCGACCCTCCACCGACTCCATCCCCGAGCCGGGTCCAAGGGACGGGTGGGGTGGAGTGGGCCGTCCGACATTCGGGCCGGACGGGACGTCGTCGGGGAGGTGTGGAGGTCTCCCCCACCCGACGGGGGACACGGTACGGACAGGAAGGTCACCCGCGAGACGCAAGGTCTGGGAGAGGAAGGACCGCCAGGACCACTTCTCGTCGACGGACAGGGGGGAGACCGCGGACAGGACACGGGACGAGTGACTCCCGGTCCTCGCGACAGGGGGTCCCAGTAGGGACCGGACCCGTTGGAGGGCGGTGAAGGAAGCCACAGACTAACACCTGGGACCTCAGGGACGAGAAGGCGCATCCCTGCGCCGAAGCCTCCGACCCTGCCCCGACCCCGGTCTACCCGGACGAACTCCGGCGTGCACATCCCTCCGCGACAGCCGGAGACGGATCTTCAAGGGCGAAGGGAGAACTTGTGGCCGGAGGGAACAAGAGACGTCTTCCTGCAGGACAGGGTAGACTCCTCTCACGGGAGGACGGAGACGAGGACCCCCCCACGGCCGAGGGGCACCCCACCCCGGACCCAGAGGTGTCGCCTACCCCTCCGGGACCCCTACCCCTCCGGCCCTACCCCGGCCCCGACGCTGTTCCGGGGCTCGGGACGGTCGTCAGCGTCGGGGCGCGGCAAGGACCGCCGTGCAGGGGTGGTGGCGGGAGCCGGACCCACGAGTGTCGCTGCCGAAAGACCGACTACCTCCCGGGGGACCTGGACACGAAGGGACGTCGGGTCGGCACCCCCAGTGCCTGCTGGGAGTAGTCGGCACCCGGGGCGTGGGCGAGACGTGGGAGTCGGGACCGTGGGCCAGACGGGAACGGACACGGACCCCTCGTGGAGGCTCTCGAACCACTGAGCGGTCCACCAGGCCGTCCTCCTCGTCCCAGGCGACGGGTGTCTCCGACTCAGCATCGGCGGACGGGGTAGGGTACACCGACACCAAACCCTCTTCCACCGCACCCCCAGTAGACCCCCGAGTCCAGTGTCCTGGACTCCCCCTCCCCCACACGCCCATCCCCCGACGAGAGCCCTGGTAACAGGGACGATACGTGGGGAGGATCCGTAGAGGGCTGTTCTCCGGTGAACGGGACACACGGGCGAACCGGAGACCCTTCTCGGAGCCTTCCACCTGTTCTCGGGGCTCCGAGGTGACCTTCTCTCCCCTGGGACTCCGAGTCCCACCCAGGCGTAAACGAGCCCTGGTGCGCTCGAGCACGGTTCGGTAGGCCGAAGGGACGTCGGGGACAGGAACCCGGGAGGGGCCCCACCGCAGAGGTCACCCCGACCAGAACCGAGGGACTCACCCTCCTACTCCGACTGGGACACGGAGCACGACCCCCTCCGCCCCCGAGCCCCGGCAGAGTCTCGGAGAAACGGCGACGGGACCCCCAGGACTGAGGGCGGCCCCACCCACCAGGGCCCACCGGGGACTACCGACCTTGGAACCACGAAGAAGGTGGGCGAACTCGACGTCCCCACGCCGCGTGGACCGGGTGAGACCCCCTCCGGTCCGACGGACGCCAGTGGTCCGGCCCCTCTGGACCCAGACCGGGGTAAACGAGACCGGAGCCGGCGAGACGCCGGCGACTGGGACCCAGTCCCGGAGCGTAGAGACGTGGAGCCAAAGGAGAGTGCCGTCTGCCCGGTCCCAGAATAAAGGTTTCCACGACTACGTCCGGGGGCCCGACACTACACTTGTGGTCGAAGGTTCGTGCCCTCGGACCGACGCGAGACCCGTGACCCCCTCACTCCCTCCGCCACGAACAGGAGGCGCGGAGACCCGACTCCGGGGGTGAGCCAGAAGGGGCATGTCGACACCCAGGGTCCGAGGGTGGGTCTCCCAGTCCGGACCGGCTCGGAGATCGGGGGAGGAACCACCTCGCCCTTACCGACGACGTCCGTGGGTGGGGGGAAGGAGAGCACGCACCCAGGTCCTTGTCCCCACGACCCGGACTACGAGGACACACGCACACAAGTACACCCACTCGCACACGAGTGCACCCACTCGCACACGAGTGCACGTACACACACGAGGCACGAGTCAGCACAGGGCACCTGAGAAACACTGGGCACCCGCCATCGGGCGGTCCGAGAAGACAGGCACCCCTAAGAGGTCCGTCCTTATGACCTCACCCAACGATATGGGAGGAAGTCCCCTGGAAGGGCTGGGTCCCCAGCTCGGGTCCAGGGGACGTTGACGTCCGTCTCCGAAATCACACCGTGCAAACACACACGCGTACACGTGACCCACAAAAGTGCGGGGCCCCGACCGCTCCCGACGGAGAGACTGTCGACAGGTAGGAGGGTTCCACGACGACACAGACGAGAGTGACTGCGTGTCTGGTTCGTGGGGTCCATGGTCCACGACCCGACCGGCGCCCCGTGTACGGAAAGGAGTACCTCGGCTGCCAGATCACCGAGTCTGACTACAAGTAGTTTTTGAACCTTTGATTTCAACGCCGTCACCGTCCCCGGTCCTTCTCTTTACGGATCACGAAGATCCGGGATCGACACCCACCCTACGTTAGGACCTCCCGAAAGGACTCCTCCACTGCAAACGCGACTCCCGACTCCCTACGCACCCTTCTCGGAAGGCCTGTCTCCCCTACCAAATCCGTGCACAGGGTCCCGTCAAGTACGTCTGTCTCGCGTTTCGTGTTGTCGCACATACGTGTCCCACCCCAGAGCGACGGTCCTGGTTCGAACCTCACCCCTCTCCGACCTCAGGGACTCCAGCCGGCACCGTTCTCGACTCGGGACACCAGTCGATCCCGGGCACGACGAGGAAGCGTCGTCGACGACCCCGACGCTGTCCCTCCGTCGACCCGGCGGCACCTCCGAAGACTCGCGGAACGTCCCACGCCACGGCACACCCCTGGAGAGTCGACGACCCTTCCGTCCGTCCCAGGTCCTCAACACCCCAGTTCAGACTCCTGGGAAGGAGGCGACACTGTTTCCGGAAGGGGGACGTCGGACCCGTCCCGGAGACAGGGTCGGACACGGGGATCGACCCCCGACGGACCTCCTACGAGGGTCCTCGGGGTGACAGTCCAGACTCCCCGAACTCCGTGTCGACGGTAATCCCCCGGACACCCCAATGGTCGACGGGAGTCCGGCGTCGGGCCCCTGGCCGGGGAGAACGGAGGGACCTCCCCACCGCCCCCTCCCCATCCCACCCGAGCCGCGGGAGGGGCGCCTGGGGTACCCGAGGCGGCCCGCCGCCCCCACTCCGGCGACTGGCGGGACAGGGCGTCCAAGAGCGCGAGCCTGCTCGACAGCGCTGTGGCCGCAAGCGTGAGCCCGCACTTCGGGATGGTCACGGGGCACACGCTCTTCTTCAAGCGGGCGTCGCTGGTGGACAGGTTCGTGCAGTTCCACGTGGCGAAGGGCGCGTCGTCGGCCGACGGCTCCGGGACTGGGCGGGGGCGGGGGCGGGGCGCGCCGGCGGCGGAGCCGGTCCGTGAGACATCGTTATTCAATAGTCGGGGGCAACCTCCCTGCACTGCGGGTAGACCCGGTGGACCTCGGACCCCCTCGCCTGAGTCGTGGCGGTGGAGGGGCCCCTGGGCCTCCGTCGACGCGACCGGCCTCCGTTGAACGCGCGGGGCGCGGAAGGCGCCGGGTCGGGGGGAGAACGACCCGAGGGCCGGACCCGGCCCCGGTCGCGAGTCCGGCGCCTTCCTTTTCACGCGTCACAACTTTACAGCCAAGGGTCTCCCTCGCACGCCCCTTCTTCCTTCATCCGGTCTTCAGGTCCGCCGTGACACCGGACCCGCACCGAGGTAGGGGCCGGACTGGTGGTCTCATGCGTCCCGCCATGTCCCCGCCCTGGACCGACGGCCCACCGACACCCGACCCACTCTGTTGGGGAGAGCCGTTCCGCCATCACGGACACGAACTCAATCTGCACGTCCTGTCTGCCTGTCTGCGTCCAGACGGGGTCCCACTGCCACGGCGCACCGGGTCGGGGAACAGGACAAACGTCTGTTTAGGTCTGCCGCGGAGCCCAGTGGGAGTCCTCCTGTCCCGACCACACCTTCCCGATCATCTCGGAGGGTTTGGGACTGGATCTTCACGCAGCGAGTAAAACAGATCCTTAATTATAGTTTACTTGACCGAACAAAACTCTCCCAGTAAAGTGTAGGGCACTCACATACACTTATTTTACGTGTATCCACGTAGCTGCACTTTGGAAAATCGCTGCAGAGTTGTAGCACATTTAAACTTTATTTCAGATATTTCGACCACATGTATACAATGTCAATACATATAAAAGAAACCAGGAAGTATTTTTATATAAACGGTTATTTTTCTTCTTTCTTGAACTATTGAGACCGCAACCGTACGACAAAAGGAACCGGGACGGTCCTTTACCTCACTAAGACCCCCGAGTTAGACCAAACGGTGTGCGCCCCTTGGGACCAAACGTGGACCTCGCTGTGTCCCCGAGGCACCTACAGGCCGGGGACCAGGTGGTCACGTCCCAGGGACGTGGGGGTGGAGGTACGGGCTCCGACCCACAGACGAGGAAGACACAGGACTCCCGACGGACGAGGTGTCTGGGTATCGACGGGCTACGGTCGAAGTGAACGCCCTTCTCTGGTGTCCGTCCGGACCGGGTGTCCCGGTGCTGAGGTGACTCGAGGACAGACTCTGGGAACGAACCGTGAAGGGTGGAGTACACGTCACATGACTCGTAGCTAATACATGGGTGACATACGTGGTGCTTCCCCCGTTTGGCAAAGGTCCGGTGTTGAGGGGGCCCCTTTACCGTGTACTACGGGCGAACGTTGCCTTGCCTAGCCCGTAGAACTCGTCCGCCCCCGTCACGGACCGCACTCGAGACGTCTGTTCCGGAACTGGGGCTGGGGTACGGGGGCGCCCGGTCCTCCCTCGACGGACCTCCCCGACCCGATGTGTGGCCGGACGAAGAGACAGGCACACGGGACCCCCGACAGTCACTGTCGGAGCCTGGACCTCGACCACCACCTCGAGGCGCCCAGACGTGCCCTCTGCACTCCCCCCACACACGCACACGCACGCAGAGGACGCCACTTCCGGGAACAGGGACGACTGGACCCTTGGAGGACGACGTCGGCAGGCAGACAGGTCATCTCGTGTCGTGTCCACGTCTTGCCTGTGGGGTAGGACGGGCCGGGACCAGGACCCCTCTCCTGGGCCAGAACACTGGACACGGGAAACTGGGACTGACCTGTGTGAGGGACCCCCGTTTGTACGGGACCCCTTCGCTCCGTAGTTAGAGGTGTCTCCACGGAAGAAATAGGTATCTCTCCGTCGGGCCAGTGTTCCCCGGACCCCCCACTCCTACCAGTGTGACCTCCCAGGCACTCGTGCACACACATGTATTGACCCACGGTGGACCTGTACCGAGCGGAAAGGTGCACGCAGAGGTTGTCGGTGGGCGCACCCAGGAGTCGGGCCCACCGGAGACAGGTCCGGGTCTATCCACTTGTGACCAGCCACACACCACGACAGACGGCGAAGGACCCAGGGGACCGGGGTCTCTCCGGAGACAGACATCCTTTCGTCAAGCCTCGTGCGCCAGGTAAGCGACGGACATCCGACACACGGTGCACCTGTCCGAAACACAGTCGGGTCTAGGATCTTGTGCGTGGTAGTACGACTCGACATTTAAGACGAGAGACCCGTGGTGTCAAATGAATGGTCAACTTAAACTACCATTTAATGGTAATTGATCGAAATTCTAACAAGGGTGTACAAACGACTCTATGTATTACTATGTTCTGTCTTGTCCGGAACGCGTATCGAAGTATATGTTGAAAATTACCACCCAAAGGACCCAGTTTCTCGTCCGGTCATTGAAGACGGTTTAATGGCAGGTTTTTAGTCAACGTGACCCTTGTATTAAATGAGTGCGTAAGTCACATAGAAGGTGTGATCTTGTACTTGAGCCCTTCTTCCCAAAACGGACAAAACAAGTCGTGACACTCGGGTCGAGGGTTTTGTTTATAAACAACTCGTTTACTGCACCCACCATTCGTTCGCGATAACGATTTTAACCCTATTCTATATCTCCAATTTATATGTTAAATTTCCATTTTTCAGCAGTCGTCTTATAACCGAGGTTCTTAACAGCAAGTCCGCGAGTCAACACATGTCGAGAAGCACTGGGGTCCCTGACGTCGTGCGGTCCGGAGGGACAGGTAGTGGTTGAGGGTCTCAAGTGAGTTTAAGTACAGGTAACTCAGCCACTACGGTAGGTTGGTAGAGTAGGACACAGCAGGGGAAGAGGAGGACGGAAGTCAGAAAAGGTCACAGTCCCAGAAAAGGTCACTCAGTTAAGAAGCTTAGTCCTCCGGTTTCATAACCTCAAAGTCGAAGTCGTAGTCAGGAAGTTACTGATAAGTCCTGACTAAAGGAAATCCTACCTGACCAACCTAGAGGAACTTCAGGTTCCCTGAGAGTTCTCAGAAGAGGTTGTGGTGTCAAGTTTTCGTAGTTAAGAAGTCACGAGTCGAAAGAAATACCAGGTCGAGAGTGCAGGTGTGTACTGGTGACGTTTTTCCTCTCTAATAGGCCCCAATAGACCCCTCGGGCTCCATCAGTGCACCCAGGAAATTTCGTTCCCAAGGGGGGTGGGGGGTCGGTGTGTGCTCCACTCGTGCCCGCTCAATTACCTCGAGGCAGAGATAAATGCCGGTGACGGGTAACAACCCCAAAGGTGGGCTCGAGATGGAGGACGGTCTAGTCGCTCCCGTAGTCTAAGAGGATTCTCGAGTGTGGGATGACACTGGGCTCGTACACTCCCCAGACCGAATACCGAGGAAGACTCTTAGACTCCGACCTGAGAGTCTCCGCCTCGACTCGACCACTACGAACGAGACTCCTCGCCGGCGTCCGTGGTCACTACTAGTACCAGCGTTGTACCTTCCGCGAGCTTCGTAGACGTCTGGTAGGGAGGGTGAGGCCAGGCACCTTCTTAACAGAAGGAGCTGTGTCCCGGGACCATGGTTTTTCCAACCCGTAACGACGGAATCTCGTCTAGTCCTCCGCTCCACCACCCGTCTCCATTCTCCCTCGAGGGTGAGACGACTGACTCCTCCCCCTTGTTCCCCGGCGTTCGACTCCTCGTCCCGTGGGGACTTTCGCCCTTCTCCTCTCGTCTGCGAAACGGGACCTCGGAGGCTCCCCTGGTCGCCACGCCTGTCGCACTAAGAGGCAGACTGGCGTCTTGACCCTCGCCTCCTTACCCACAACAAAGTTCGTGGTGCAGGGCCCTTAAAAGTGTCGCCGTCATCCTCTGACTACGTCCACTGCGTCCTCTTAGGTGTGTCAGTTAGGGGTCTGAGACACGACACGTTCGTTCTCCGCCCTCCCGCCCGACCCCGCCTCCACCGCCTTCCGCGACGAGGGGAGTCAGTCGTCGAATCAAGGTCGATGCCCTCCCCCGTGACTTAGGACCCTACGTTTCATGATGGAGGACCCACGCCCCGCACCGGCGTACTGGGGGCGTGCGTGGGGACACTGGGGGCGAGACCGTGCTACGGGGGACTGAACGAGACTTCCGAGGACCGTCACCACGGGTGGGGGGACCTCCACGTTACCCCCGTCAGTCTCGGACGGCTCGAGGTCCGGGTCCACTCGACCACCCCGACCCGACCCCCCCACCACCGCCACCGTGTGTCCTGTGTCTTCACAGAGGGCCCCTGCACGAATGTAGTCGGGGTTGTGTCCGCCGGGACGGATCGTCGTCCGCGGTCTCAGAGGTCCGTGCGAAACACGGGGAGACGTACGGGAGATCCAGAGACACACACGACCCGTGTCGAGGTCGGGCCCCGGTCCCGGGCTCGTGAAACACCCCGAGGAGCGGAGTTCTGCACGGAAGGGATCGCGAAGGCACAAGATCTCGGAGTCGAAGGAGCGGCCAGTCACCTTGAAGTCCAAAGGCCCCTGGGAACCCCTACTGAGGAGGACCTGGACACCCATGACTCCCAGAGCCGAGGGGACCCAGGCAACAACCCCCGTCGACCACCTTCCCGCCACACTCCCGGTACCCGACTCGAGGACGGGAACCACCGACCGGGGACCCCTCTGTTCGGGGAGGGACCCAGGGTGAGACGAGTGGCGGGTCGTCCACACGTGGGGGGGCGGAAAGTCACCTCGAGCCCCGGTCCACTTCGTGCTGTCAGGCTGGGGGGGCGTGCCAGACGTCGCCCGACCCCTTGACTCCCGCGCACACTCGACAGTCCCAGCACCAAGGCAGGCGTGTGACCCGACGGCTCGGTGTCCTCCCAGGCCAGAAAGGCGGTGAGATTGACCTTTGCGAGATCTTTCCCTTGGGATCGCTCTTGAAAACTCAGGTCGGTTCAACTGTGTCTTGCAAAGTCCTTGTGTTCGTTTCGGATTGTGAGGGCGAAGTCCACCCGGGTAATGCCTCCCGGGGAGCCTCCTCCACTGTAGTCTCACCCTTCCTCCGAACCCTTCTCGTCTGCCTTCCCGTCAGTTCAGTTTCTCTGTCGTCCACGTTTCCGAGGTCCCGTCCTTACCCGGACGCACAGACTCCGGAGCTCGGTCCGCCGCTCCTTCCCCATCCCCCGTCCGTCCCGAGGGGTCACACGCCGGTGGGCGTCATTGCAGTGGAAAACTGAGTTGGTCGAACGCACAATGGTTTTGTTCGGGATTGAGTCCTCAGACAAAAGACAAGGAAAAAGACGACAAGGGAGACGAGGTCACAGTAAATGTTCTCTCTCTCTTTCTTTCCTTTTTTTATAGGTTGGGCCGGTGAATTGGGGGACTGGCGACTAAATCGGTGTGAGAGGGTCGCCCATTCGCTCGGAAGGCCCAAGAGTCGCGTCTCATCAGGCGACGAAGTCGTTCCCTCCCTGACCTGAAAGTCCGAAAGTCCTCCCGGGATGACAGCACACGTCTTCCCGCTCCGGGGGTCACGACTGGGGTCACAGGGCTCCTCACTCTGTCGGGTGGGTTTCCCCGCCTCCAGTCACTGGTACTGAAGTACCGTTCTGAGGACCCAACCCCCCGTCCGACCTGTCCCGTCCCCGACCCCCCGTACGGGCCTTGGTGAGGCGGGAACCCCGGAGGACGACTAACTTCGGGGTCCCCGCGTCGGGTCGTCAACCGGAGGTCCTGGACCGACTCAGGGGTCCCCACTGTTCACAGCTCAGCGACGGCCCTCCGTGTCCTCGCCTGGCTCGGCCCCACCTCGAACACCGACGCGCCGGGTCGCCACCGCTCCCCCGCTTTTGCCGGAACTCGCAGGTCCCCGCCCGGAGTCCTGAGTGATCGTCTAACCTACCCTCAGTCCTCTCCGAACCTAAAGGAACACCACCGGGAAACCTTTTTTTGTCGCGTTTTGGTACCGTCTCTTTGTCCGTCCCACCCCCCTGTCTGGTCCAAAGTCCCGCGTGTCCGGAACTCAGCTCGCCCCCACCTCTGTCCACCACTACGAGTCTTAGTAGCGTACGGTCCTCCCACGTCCGGGGACCGGTCCTGTCCCGTCTCGACCGGTACACACGGAGGAGGGCGGACCCCCGGTGTCTGTCGGGTCCCGGGGTCGTGACCCAGGTCCCGTCACTTCCCCGACTCTTCCCGAGGGGGCGTGTCACCTGGGAAGAGGCTCGACCAGGTAGGCCGACCCCGGAGACCCGAGTGGTGGTGGTCGCGACAACAGGCCCTGCTACCGCCCGATACGACCCCACTAGGTTTCTGTCTCGTGTTTGCATCGTCTCCACCGCGAGTCGACCCCACGGTCACTCACTCTGGTCGTGACAGGGACGGGGACCGTCAAGGTGCCTGTGGACTGCTACTTGCACCCGGTCTCCGACTCCGTTTTTCTCTCCTCCCGTCGTTACAAGGGATTGATTACAGAATTAATCCGAAGAGTATTCCCGTGGGCCCACCCCGGGTTCCTCCTCTCCGAGTCGACTCGAGTCTCAGGGCATTCCAGAAGGACCCGGTCTCGGCCGTGCACGTTTCCGGGACTCCACTCTGTCTGACTCCCCTCCAGCCACGCAGGTCTCGCGCCGGTCGGTCCCCTGTCATCCGTCGTCCGGTCCCTCGCCCACGAAGGTCACACCCGTCGGCCTCGGCACGCCCCGGGAATCGGGGGTTGGCGCCGACAGGCCGTGGCGTCGAAGGTAGTGTCAGAGTGTTCACCCGGGGTGACCGAAGCTCTGTCTTGTATGGCACAGGCGGGACACCCCTCGGACCCCGTCGCGATTCCCTTACGCCACCCCGCCGCTTCACCGCGGACACACCAGACACGGGCTGTCGGCGAACTCTGACAGAGGTCGTGTCGCCTCAGAAGACACTTTAGGTACGTGTCGCTCCCCCGGGTGCCGTACTTTCCACCTCTCGACCGCAGGGACCGGTCGTGCGAGAGGGGTCTCCGGTTGAGGTCTTATACGGCTCGTGTCTCCGCGCACGTGAAAATTTTGTGTTTTCTCTGGGAGTGCGTGTGAGTGACCGAATTCAGAGGGTAGTCGGGACGGTCGGGGACCGAGACCCCTCCGGGAACGGAGGTGCGGACGGCGTCCATGGGGCACCCTCGTCTCTCCGACCCGTCGACCCCCGCCCCTAATCCAGTTCCCATAAACGTAAAAATTTCAACCTAACCATAGACGTTCCTCAGGAACTGTCAACCGTGTCTCGACCACCACCACCAACAGGCCAGCAATTCGACACAGACGGAGAAACACTGGGGTACCTGACGTCGTGTGGTCCGAGGGGACAGGAGGTGATAGAGGGTCTCAAACGAGTTTAAGTAAAGACAACTTAGTCACTACGACAGATTAGTAGAGTAGGAGACGCTTGGGGAAGAGGAAAACGGAAGTTAAAAAGGGTCGTAGTCCCAGAAAAGGTTACTCAGTCAAGAAGCGTAGTCCACCGGTTTCATAACCTCAAAGTCGAAGTCGTAGTCAGGAAGGTCACTCATAAGTCCTGACTAAAGGAAATCTTTCCTGACCAACCTAGAGGAACGTCAGGTTCCCTGAGAGTTCTCAGAAGAGGTTGTGGTGTCAAGTTTTCGTAGTTAAGAAGTCGGGAGTCGGAAGAAATACCAGGTTGAGAGTGTAGGTATGTACTGGTGACCCTTTTGGTATCGAAACTGATCCGACTGGAAACAGTCGTTTCTGCAATTCAGTGAGATTTCGGGGAGGGGACCTTCCGGACGAGACAGAGAGGACGTTCCAAGGCCCCCCGCCCCCCGCCACTCTTAGTGCCGGACGGAGGTAGGGGGAGGGGGTTCCCGGAGGAGGGACTGGCCGAGTCCCACGGAAGGTCGGGTCAAAACACCCAGAAAGACACAGAAGAGAAGGGTGGGACGGGCGGTCAGAGTCCGGTAGGAGGAAGGAGTTCTGGTCGTGAAGAAGTTGGTGGACGTTTACTCGGAAATAGACAGAGTCCAGACCGACTGACCCTGAAAAAAGGTACGGAGACCAGTGAAACGTTTTCGTCTACCAAAAGTATACCGTAACCCGTACGTCGGTCACGACCTTCCGGTCCCTTTAGGTCCCCGAACTTGTCGAGTGACCCCGGGGTCCTCGGTCTCCACCAGACACCACCCCGAGACCCCGCACCCGTAGACCCCACACCCGGTGGGGTAGGAAACGACGTCACCGCCAACAGAATGTGTGTGGACGCAGTCAGGGTCGACCGACCGTACACACACGATTGAGCGCAATCAGCACAGGCTGAGTGGCGTTGGGGTACCTGACATCGGACGGTCCGAAGAGACAGGTACCTTAAGAGGTCCGTTCTAATGACCTCACCCAACGATAAGGCAAGAGGTCCCCTAGCATGGTTGGGTCCCTAGCTTGGACACAGAGATACGGAGGACGTGACCGTCCGCCCAAGAAATGATGATCGCGGTGCAACCTTCAAGTCCTCCAATCTTCAGAGTTTGGAGTAGGGCTTTCCGACTAAGACCCGGACCCTTAGACGTAAAAGTCCTCTGTGGGTCGACCCAGACAGACCAACCCCCCCACCCCTACACATTAAAGGAACCAAGATCGAACGAAGTCGTTTTTAAACTTCGTTACCTACCTACTCACAATGCCGAGACACAATGTCGACTCAAAATAAATCTTGCACTTCCTTTTATGTAGAAGCTCCACACTCCCTCGTGACTGGGTTTTCCGTGTTTCTCTTCACTCCGGGCCGGGCTAGAACCGAGGAGGAAGTGCACGACGAAGAGGAGGGGGTCCCGGACACGTTGCGCCGGAGCGGTCCTCCCGACAAGCAAAGTGGACTCCAGGAGTGAGTCCAAGAGTCTGGGTGGAAACAAGACACAAGGACCCGAAAGGGGAAGAAACAGAGAATCGGTGGAGGTAAGACCTGACCAAAAAGGATAAGATTGATAGATTGTAAGGGGGGAGTTCTCTACCCTCCGGGTTAAGAACCCCTTATCCCCGAAGCTCCAGAGAGACCGACGAACGACGACTCGAGCCTCCCATTCCCCGTAACCGGACGCAAGAACGGGCAGAGTTCGGAGTCTCGGGAAGACCACCGCAGGTAGATTCGTACTCGCTACGAAGGGCACCAGCCGACGTCGAAGAAGGTAGGAACAACCTGGCCGTGACGTACGACATCGAACGACTGGACCCGTCTGCGTTTTGCCCGATCTGTCGGCTGCTACGTGCCTCGCTGGCACTCGTCGTAGTTATACCGCCCCTGCCCCTAATCGTCCCCGAAGTCGGTTGAGGTTGTGGGGGGAGTGGTCCTCCTAAGGGGCTTCTCTCTAACATCGGTGGGGCTCTTGTGAGGTCGAGCAAGAAACTCTAGGACACCCCAGACTTACAAAAAGACCCCTGACACTCTGAAAGAAATTGAATCGACCTCCATAAATGGGTCTTTGTTGTGCAGAGTAAGTTCTACCCAGCTCAGGCAGGAACAAGTCCTTAGTCCTCTAGATAGACGACAGACAAAACCTCACGTCGGGGGCGGTTCGACACAACCGAGAAATCTCGACAGGACTCTTTAGAATAGGGACTTTGAACTAAAACCTCCACAAGTAATCTTACCGTGGGTAGACATCAGGACTTATCCATAGACTCGAGAGGGTCCCCGAGTACCCACATAACTAAAACCTCCACAAGTAATCTTACCGTGGGTAGACATCAGGACTTATCCATAGACTCGAGAGGGTCCCCGAGTATCCACATAACTAAAACCCCACAAGTAACCTTACCGTGGGTAAACATCAGGACTTATCCATAGGCACGAGAGGGTCCCCGAGTGCCCACATAACTAAAACCCCACAAGTAACCTTACCGTGGGTAAACATCAGGACTTATCCATAGACTCGAGAGGGTCCCCGAGTGCCCACATAACTAAAACCCCACAAGTAACCTTACCGTGAGTGGACATCAGGACTTACCCGCAGACTCGAGGTCCCCGAGTGCCCACATGACTCACAGGAGAAGACAAAAGGAGGTGCCGAACTGAGCACTCATCACCTAGGTCCTCAGCACAGGACGACGGAACTGACGACACCCCCATCTTTCATAATGTCCCTTCTCTGGGAAGGTACACCCGAGCTCAACTCGGAAACCCCTTGGTAGAAAGGTCTGAAATTAATCCTGAACTCAAGAACCTCGTCTATCACCGCTGAGGAATCTTAGAAGACCCAGGACCAACTGTGGGGTGTTCGCATATAGGACAACCTCAACGGGTTACCGGTGCCATATTCTGACCTCCCAGACTCGGAGGCCTAGGTCCTTCTCCAGTAACTGTATTTGTTTTCCAGAGGGCATATCGTAGAGTATTCCTGACTCTGGTTCGACAAGGAATCTCCGTTACACCCACGCCTCCTCTCGATAACCATTTCGGAGGAAGGTAGGGTCCCTCCAGAGGACCCAATAGAAAAAATAACGACTAAAATTCTTAACCAACCGAGAAAGATGAAAAGGACTTCTGACGTCCGAGGTCCGTGTTACCTCTATTATTCATTACGGGTCACGAAATCTCTGGGGAACCCACTGGAACCTGCATTTGCTACAGGGCAACAGGGAAACATTACTGGACCCGTCTGGATCAGAGTCTTACTAAAGTACCTCGTCAAAAGGAATGGTGGAGGAGTCGGAAGAGTCAGACCCACCCTTTCGGAAGTGAGGTAGGACACTTACACAGACAGTACTGAGTATCCCTAAATATGGGAACTCTTTGACCGGGGACCCACCCCAGGTAGACGGGTAGGAGAGGACCCATCCGGGGTGCAACGCCCTGCCCGACCCGGTCGACCCCGGAAGCTCGAGGAACCCCCAACAGATTACCGTTCACCGTGTTCCCCTCTGGTGAACGGAACACCAGCAAACCTCCAGACAAGGAGACTTCCTGGAAAGGTCATTAGAAACCTCCCGGAAAAGGGGATTTACTCACCACCGTACGTTCCTCAATTGGTTGAAGGTAACCTCCAAAGGTCCTTCCTTTTACTCAGGGAGGAAAACCTTGGTGGGGTATACCAGAAGAACATTCGGGAGTGAGAATCGAAATTCTCAAAGTGCAAGTCATATACTTCCTCAAAGACCGTTTAATCAGACACCTTGATTCCACCGGCGAGGATAATCCCGTACCGAGGGGTGACGACGAGAGGGTCGACGGACTAGCCGACGAACCGAGGGAGGACGGTGAAGGCACGAGGGAAAAACCGCAGGAAATGTCACCCTCTGACTTTGGAGTCACCCGTCTACGTGACGGAGGTTCTCGGATTCCTAAAACAGTGGTATAAACTGACCCCTGGGAGCCCACCAGTTCACCGAGAGAGAAGGGTTTTCGTCGTACACACACTCCGTGGTCTTTCCGTACGAACCTCAGTCACATTTACCGAGGAGAAAAAGGAAAGGGGTCGAGATTTCGAACTCAGTCCCGGTACTCGAGTCGACTGACCCGACGTCATGGACGTCCGTCTCCGAATCGGACATACCAGAGTTCTGACCTCTGATGACGAGAAGAAAAAGGTCGGTTCTGGTTCGACGAAGGCAGCCACGTGGTCTAAAGGAGTCCTAACCGGTCTCCTGGAAGACTGTTAGGGCGAACCCCAAAACAGGTCACCAGGTTCCAAAGATCCGTTCTCACTTTCCCCTATCTCGGGAACTCCCACCCTTCCTCCCACCGTCCCAATGCTCGGAGTACTCCCCTATATCAGTCCAGACCCAAAAGGTACTCATGATGAACTATAGACTCCTACAAACTAGTCTGTAGGTATTTACCGGAGAGGGTAAGTCTTCAACAAAGTGAACCGCCGACCATTTTTATCAATCCGACGGGGGTTCTCTCTCAAAATTTCGTAGAAGATAGTCCTGACCTTATCTACGTTTTAAAGTTTCCGTCCCCTTCTCGAGAAGAGTCATTCCCTTCCCGTGAGTCCCTGGTGGTCTTTGACCACCCTCTTTATAGACACGCAGGGTCGCTGTTTCTTCACGAGCCCACTTGGAAAAATATTAACGAAAAGAACATCGTGGGTTTTACCATGTCCAAACCCTCCTCTTCCGAAGCCTCATTCTCCAGTCCTGTCTCATCCAACGGGGGCACAGTTGGTTCTTTAAGAGTTGGATGGCCGGTGTAGGTCAGTGTGGGAACCGAGGTCGGGGCACTACTAGCAGACACTGTCCGTCTGACCGACCTCGCCCGGCGAAGTCAGGACGACTTGGTAGCACTCCCGTCCGGACCGTGAACTGGAACTCCGAGAACCCAGGGCTCCCGTCTCACGGCAGGTTACAGGGTTAACTACCGTAAACATCGTTCGGCAAAATCCTCTGAACAGTGAGAAACTTGTGAGAAACCGGTTTCCAGGACGGACAGACGTCTAGTCCGTAAACGGGACACGAAACAGGAAGTTCCTGAGCCCCACGGTAGCCCGAAGGGACCTCCCACCGGTCGTAGCCCGTACGGAACAGAGAAAGGAAAATAGGGAAAGGACTCGGAACCGGAGGGAGAGGGCAAGAGACAATATTTTCCATAACCACCGACAGACCTGGTGGAGTAGATTTCTCCGTCGTCCCAGGACGACGACCTCGACAACCTTGAAATAGGACTACAGACTACGTGCAATCCTGCTCTTAGACAGGAAACTTCAGCGGACAGAGAGTACTCTCAAATTCAGGTCTAACCGTTTGAAAACCTCTCGGATAGAGTCTGAAAGGTCTTTCCGTCACCCCAAGAGCAACCTAAGGACTCAATAACGACTCTGACCCGTGTCGGTCATCCGAATGGAGATAACGGTACCCGCCTGAAGGAATCCCCATTCGGAAAAATTTCGAGTAAGATGGGTCATGACAACGTCGGACTCTCGGCACACACGGACTCAGTCCCACGTCTAGGGGTCCGTCCGACTTCACACTGTCGGAGGACCTCTAACTTAGGGGTCCGTCCAGCTCCGTCCAACCGGAGGGTTCTTAACCCAGGACCCTGTCAAACTTAGTACAACTGGAGGACCCTGGGGACCTGACGTCAACCCATATGGGTTCCGGAGGTCGCACTGGTCACGACCCATCCTAATTCCCCAACATTGGAATTGAGTAACGACCAAACAGGTGGTGCCTACCCTTATCTGTGGTACTACATTTCGTTAGGTTCGGACACGAGACTCTGACCCTTGAACCACTTCGTCGGCAGTCCGAGTAGGAGAATAACGAGACTCCCTGACATTCAGTGACTGAAGGATGGGATCAGGAGGTATTATCGTCGAATCCCATAGAGGGTACCATTTGTGAAGTAACAGTATCTGGGTGACATCCATTATTGTCTTACCCGTCCCTTGTTCCGACCAAGGTTTGTCCTTTTCCTCGTGCAGCTCCGACCTATAACAGGGGGACGAATAAATTGAAGATATGTCTCATGTAGTACTCTTTACGACCCGACCTCCTTCGTGTTCGACCTTAGTTCTAGTGGCCCTCTTTGTAGTCATTGGAGTCTATACGTCTACTGTGGTGGGAATACCGTCTTTCCCTTCTCCTTGATTTTTCGGAGAACTACTTTCACTTTCTCCTCTCACTGTTCAACTGGATTATGAGTCGTAAGTCTTTTACTTCTAGTACCGTAGACCAGGGTAGTGAACGACCGTTTATCTACCCCTTTGTGACCTTTGTCACTGTCTGAAATAAAAAGACCCGAGGTTTTAGTGACGTCTACCACTAACGTCGGTACTTTAATTTTCTGCGAATGAGGAACGTTCCTGTCAATACTGGTTAGATCTATCGCATAATTTTTCGTCTCTGTAATGAAACGGTTGCTTATAGGTAGATCAGTTTCGACGCCAAAAAGGTCACCAGTACATACCTACACTCTCAACCTGATATTTCCTTCGACTCGTGGCTTCTTAACTACGAAAACTTGACACCACAACCTCTTCTGAGAACTCTCAGGGAACATGATGTTCCTCTATTTTCGTCAGGTAGGATTTCCTTTAGTCAGGACTTATAAGTAACCTTCCTGACTACAACTTAGACTTTGAGGTTATGAAACCGGAGAACTAAGCTTCTTGACTAAGTAACCTTTTCTGGGACTAAGACCCTTTCTAACTTCCACCCTCCTCTTCCCCTACTGTCTCCTACTCTACCAACCTACGGTAGTGACTGAGTCTCCTCTACTCAAACTCATTTGAAGTCCTCAACCACTACCTGTCCCTCCGGACCACACGACGTCAGGTACCCCAACGTTTCTCAGCCTGTACTGACTCTCTGACTTAACTTGACTTCCCGTATTGTATTTGACTAATTTTAGTTTACCCAGATTCTACTGTTTGTTCGGTTAAAGTCGATTTGGAAGTAGGAGTCAGACGTTCGATTCACTGTATGGGTCCTCACGGTCCTGTCAGGGTTCCGTGACAGTTTCTACCTACTTACCCATCGAGGGGACAACAACCTTACTGGGAGGGTGAGTAATTGTATACTTTAGTGGGTTGAGTGATTGTGATTGACGTGGTGTAAGGTGCCGGTGTCCGAGTAGGAGACACTGCCGGGTGTGAGAACCTCACACAAAAGGAGACTTAGGCTTGTTTAGATGGAGAACGGATAACGACCCAGACGGTGCCTTAAAATAAAACGTTACTCTGTAGTCCTTGGACTCGAAGTAATCCAGGACTTTGACTCACGGTACCTAAGGCCGGACCGAGTTCGGGACCAGCCTGTGCCGACTCACTGACTCGTGTCGTGTCTCAGGGACTGCACACCCGAACTCAGGGTTAGAATCCACTTGTCAAAGTTTGTGCTAAAAACCTTTACCTTTCTACTACTGGACGGGTCATGAAACATTTATCACCGTATTTACCTCTCTCCCCGACTTCCTGCCCTCCCTTGTATCCACCCTCTTTGCACAGATCTTTAGGGGAGGGATTGAACGGCCCTTTAGACGATTTATGGACGGGACATGAGTGTAAGAGTCACCGGACTGGGACCGCATTTCCCCCAATCCCGTCTTCTCGGAGGTGGACGGACCCGTGGACGACGGCTCCGTGTCGTCTGTCGTCTCGGAAGCCCCGTGGGACCCGTGGATGACGGCGAGTCGGCTAACGGCCCCGAAGCTCCTTTGCTCCTTACTCTCTAACACCTCCCTAACTCTAAGACCGTCGGTGTACAGGAAGGTCGGTATCTTCGCTCCTGAAGGATCGGACTGCCCTCCTGAAGACCTGGGACTCTGCCTCGGTGGAGTCGAAAGACGGCACAAGCAAAGACGACAGGGGCAAAGATCGTGGGACCCGAAGAACAGTGAAGGGGACACGACCCAAAAGAAGCGCAAGTCGAAGGTGGCACCCTCGAAAACGGCTCAACCCGAAAACGAGACAAACCGGAGACGGAACACCCTCGGCTCAACTCCAACAAAGTCGGTCCAATTTAGGCTCAGTGCCGTGGCATACACAGTCCCTTCAAACATTAAAGGAGCCAAGAGAGAGTGACGTCGTTTTTAAACTTCCTTGCCTGCCTGATCACTATGTCGAGTCCAAATAAACCGTTTGTTTCCCTTTATGTGGGAGATCCGTACTCCCGCCCGGCCGGGTTCTCTACGCGTCTCTTCTCTTCGGGGTAGAAGGTCCGAAGGAGGAAAATATGTAAGCAGAGGAGGGGGACGTGGACGGGACACACGTGCCCCGACCGGCCCTCCCGACAAACAAAACGGACTCCCGGAGCGAGACCAGGCGACTAGACGAACAAGACATAAGTACCCGAAAAGGGAAGACACAGAAAACCGGTGACGGGAAGACCTGGGGAAAAGGGATAAGATTGATGGCTTGTCCAGTCCTGACGAGGTTCCGTGACGACACACGGTCCACGACGGACCTGCAAGCCCGACGTCGTCGTTCGTGAGTCCCTTTCTGAAGTCGGGAACCCTCGGACGAAAGACGGCGTCTTCTACAGTGTCTGTCACCCTTCCGAGTCCGTCCTTCGCCCTCCGCCCAGTCCTCCCTCTGTCCGGCCCGCTCTACTCTCCTCCCCGGGGTGCCCCGGGGACTGGGACTCAGAGTTCAGAGCAGAGGACTCCAGACTCCCCACCAGGAGGTCGAACCGACCCACTATCGACGGACTCGAGACCCGGGTGGACGTGAACCCTCCCTTCTCCGACGGAAGCGGTCGACGAGGGCCCCACGGTCTGGTCCCCACCCGTCCCACGCGGTCCCCGTCGACGTCCGAACCCCCGTCCGGGTCCCCCTCGACGCACCGGAAGTGTGCGGAACTGGACAGACCCGGAGCCCAAGGAGTAGACACTTTGGCTCCTCCTGTACGGCCGAGGGACTCTTCGGAGCACCGGAGACCTACGTAGAGGCACCTGCCGACGGAACCCGCGTCTGCTCGGACGACCCGCCTGACACCCGGGACCCCAGGGCAAAAAGAGAGGGGTCCTCCACGAACAGTGAGGGTCCGGCACCAAATGTCCATTTAAACTCTGAGAACGGAAACTTTCATTAAAGATTAAGGGTCCTTCGGAAGTCCCGAAGCCACAAAATAGAACTTTGTGTATTTTTTCCGACCACACGTATAGACGAAAGTGAAGCACAAGTGACCGCGTAGCCCCCACAAAAGGTTCCGTGCTTCGGGGAAGGAAGGACCGAGGGACTCGAAAGAAGGTTCGACGAGAGGGGTCCGGGTGGGTCGCCGGGGGACGGGACGAGGCGGAACCTAGGGACGACGGACCTCAGGGGAGGGGGAGGTCCCCCGGCGGACACGGGAGAGGGAAGGCGGAGACGGGTCCCTGTGGACGGGGAGCGGTAACGACAACAAATCAGTGATTCAAAACAGGTTGAGAGACGCTGGGGCACCTGACACCGGGTGGTCCGAGGAGACAGGTACTCTAAGAGGTCCGTTCTTACGACCTCACCCAACGGCAAAGGAGGACGTTCCCCAGAAGGGTTCGGTCCCTAGCCTGGACACAGAAACCGAACCACCCACCTAAGAAATTGAAGACTCGGTGGTCCCTTCGGGAGGGGAGCGACTCGTGACAAGTCTCTCGGGGGGCGTGGGGCGACGGGAAGGTCGGGGGAGTCCGATCGACTCGGGGTGACGGACAGAGGGCCGGACACGGGTGACCCGACATCCGTCACAGACAGAGAGGGGTCTTCCAATCGAGAAACTCCCCTCGCTGAAAACGAAGAAAACGAGAATCGGTGTGAGGGTCGTACGGATCACCACCATTTGTGAGTCATCACTGAGAAAGAACTCTCTACCTTCCTGAGTAGAGCGGGACGTGTGGACGGGTCCGACCCCAGGTGGGGGCCTCCTATCAGGCTCCGAGACACCGACCAAGATCGAGGTCGTGACCGAGTCTGGACCCTGGCCCCGTCCGCTCCTGACCGACCCTGTCTCGAAGGACGTGGGGGTCAGGCCGAGGGGTGTGGGAGGGGCCCCCCTGGAGGGGAAGGACTGCGACGTGAACGCCAGGAGGGATTCGACACTACCCGGGGTGCCCCGGGGACTGGGGCTCAGAACAGAGGACTCCAGACTCCCCACCAGGAAGTCGAACAGACCCACTGTCGACGGACTCGAGACCCGGGTGGACGTAAACCCTCCTTTCTCCGACGGAAGCGGTCGTCGAGGGCCACGGTCTGGTCCCCGCCCGTCTCCCCACCGACGTCGTGTCTCTTACTGATCGTGTCCGGAGTACCCCGAAACGGGGGACAAAAGGGCAGTGGAGGTCCAGTGGTCGTTTAGATCGTCTAGAGCGGGTCTCTTCGCCTGTAGGGTGACCAGGGGGTAGGAAACCCTTCCGAGTTCGCACGACGGTACTTGTCGTCACCCGTGACCCACGACCCTTGGACACTCTACAGGTGGAAGAAAAGTCAAGTCGAGTCAAGTCAGCGAGTCAGCACAGGTTGAGAAACGTTGGGGTACCTGACGTCGTGTGGTCCGGAGGGACAGGCAGTGGTTGAGGACCTTAAGTGAGTTTGAGTACAGGTAACTCAGCCACTACGGTAGGTTGGTAGAGTAGGAGACAGTAGGGGAAAAGGACGGAAGTCAGAAAGGGTCGTAGTCCCTGAAAAGGTCACTCAGTTAAGAAGTGTAGTCTACCGGTTTCATAACCTTAAAGTCGAAATCATAGTCAGAAAGGTTTCTTATAAGTCCTGACTAAAGGAAATCCTACCTGACAAACCTAAAGGAACGTCAGGTTCCTGAGAGTTCTCAAAAGAGGTTGTGGTGTCAAGTTTTCGTAGTTAAGAAGTCACGAGTCGAAAGAAATATCAGGTTAAGAGTGTAGGTATGTACTGATGACCTTTTTGACATCCAAACTGATGTGCTTAGAAACAACCGTTTCATTACAGAGACGAAAAATTATACGACAGATCCAACCAGTTTTGAAAAGAAGGTTCCTCATTCGCAGAATTACAGTACCGACGTCAGTGGTAGACGTCACTAAAACCTCGTGTTTTTTTATTTCAGACAGTGACAAAGGTAACAAAGGGGTAGATAAACGGTCGTTCACTACCCTGGCCGACGGTATTAGAATCAAGAGACTTACAACTCAAAATCCAGTTGAACAGTGAGAGAAGAAAGTGAAAGTAGTTCTCCGAAAAATCAAGAAGAAGGGAAAGACGGTATTCCCACCACAGTAGACGTGTAGACTCCAATGACTACAAAGAGGGCCACTAGAACTAAGGTCGAACACGAAGTAGGTCAGGTCGCAAAGAGTACTACATGAGACGTATATTCAATTTATTCGTCCCACCGTTATATGTCGGAACTGCATGAGGAAAGGACTAAACCTTGGTCAGACAGCAAGGAACAGGTCAAGATTGACAACGAAGAACTGGACGTATATCTAAAGAGTTCTCCGTCCAGTCCACCAGACCATAAGGGTAGAGAAATTCTTAAAACGTCTCAAACAACACTAGGTGTGTCAGTTTCAGATACCACATCAGTTATGTCGTCTTCATCTACAAAGAGACCCTGAGAGAACGAAAAAGGTGCTAGGTTACCTGCAACCGTTGAACTAGAGACCAAGGAGACGGAAAAGATTTGGGTCGAACTCGTAGACCCTCAAGTGTCAAGTGGAAGAAAGTGTAACGAATTTGTCAATATACGTCGAAGGCACCACCGAGTCTCCACATCTCAGAGAAGGCTGCCTCCCGTGTGCCGAGCTACGGACTCGGTCCTCTCAGGGTACTCGGAGCCCCGCCGATCTGAGCGCGCAGAGACGACTCGAACGGAAGATCCCGGACACGGGGTGTCACTCTCGTCGGCGACGTCGCCCCACGGACACGTGGGGCGGACCTCCCATCGGGGACGAGCGGCCTCGAGCCCTTCGGACATACGTCGTGTTTCTGTCGTGTCGTCATTTATTTGTATTTACGAAAAAGTTTCTTCGAGTTTGAGGTCATACAACCGGTGGACTACGCTTCTCGAGTCAGTAAACTTTGCTGGACCTACGACCCTTTCTAACTTCCGTCCTCTCCCCCTGCTGTCTCCTACTTGCCCAACCTACCGTAGTGACTGAGCTACCTGCACTCAAACCCGTCCGAGGCCCTCAACCACTACCTGTCCCTCCGGACCGCACGACACCAGGCACCCCAGCGTCTCTCAACCTGTGTAAGTACACTTCACGACTGACCTGGGGGCAGAGGCGTCCACGTCCCGAGTGACGACACTGGAGTCGAGACGAGACGACCAGCGACCGCACTCCTCCCGGCAAGACAGTGTGTTCGATGTAACGTTTAGGGCCGTTAATAAAACGGGTGTTTAGAAGGTAAACTCGTCCACGCCTCCCCCGTCAGATGAAGACGTGGTGAACCTTAAACGACCACTAAACGTCGGACCTCGGACTTTAATAGACTTTCAAACCACTGAGTACGGACCCTGCCTACGACGGAGGTCCGACTCCGGAGTTGACCCCAATGATCGGTCCTGTGGGTGCACGTCAGAGGGGTACACCGGTCCCGAAGGAGTCTTGTTCCTTCGACCAAGGTCCCGTCTGTCAGGTCCTCTCTCTCGGTCCTCCTTCGGGAGACAGACAGCACCGGATCAGACCTCTCAGTGAGGTGAACTGAGGGTGCGGACGACAAGCAGTCCCGCAGGGCTTATGGACGGTTCTAGGCTCCCTACAGGACCACCTCTCGTCACCCCAAGACCTTCCGGTAAGTCCTGACCTGCACGACAAGACCGATAAAGACCTTTTACGATGGACAGTATTGCCAGACGTTTACGGAAGTTCCAAGGTCCTCTTTTTAGTGAGGATGGATCTTGAGACATGGGACGGTTGGATAGTCAGTGCACTAACTTTCACGTCCGAGAGCTTTCAAGTGAGGGCACTTCCAGAGTCTTTCGGAGATTTTCTTGTGAGGTGGTTTTGTTCCCTCCCCTCGTTCCCACGTCTTCTGTGACAGGACTTCCCTTCTTCCTTCCATTCAGGATTCCACTGCTGATTGGTCCTCCGGTTCTCTAGTTAGTCTGCAGGATTCTCGTCCTCCCGCACCACAGGGGCCCCGTAGACACGCCCTTCTGTGCGCGGGGCTTCCGCGACGGCGTCGCGGGACACGCGGACGGTGACCCTTCACTATAAATCTTAGTGACATCACTGCTCACTAGTGTTGTGTCCTACTTTGTCTACCGTTCCTCTGACCGACTTATTTGTCTCGGCCCTGTGTCCCACACATGTCTACGAAGTATACACCGGTGCTAGTTTCACGTCTGTCTCCTTGATATCTGGAATCACAGACCGTCGTTAGGTAATCGGTTGGCCCCCTTCTCACTGTCACTCGGAGACTGTATGACGTCTGTGCGTGCTTGTCAAAGGTCCTCCTAATTTCTGTGTTTGCACCTACCGTACAGACATTTCGGAAATCTTTTACCGCTGTAAACAGTCTGTGTGTTGACTGGTCCCTACCAGCACACCACAAAATTAACGCTTCAACACAGCCTGAGAAACCCTGGGGTACCTGACATCGGGTGGTCCGAAGAGACAAGTGCCCTAAAAGATCCGTCCTTATGACCTCACCCAACGGTACGGGAGGAGGTCCCCCAGAAGGGGTGGGTGTCTGTCTTGGGTGTGGAGGACGTGACCGCCTACCTAAGAAGTGGTGACTCGGTGTGTGTCCTTCGGGGTCCAATCTAACGACAACCGAAGCCTTCACGAGTGTACCATTTCCAGACGGGTGTTACACCCTCTGGACCCAAGCTAGGGACCCAGTCTCGGAGACCTCTTCCTTTACCGTTGGATGAGGTCATGAGAACGAACCTTTTAGAGTACCTACCTCCTCGAATCATCCGATGTCAGATACCCCAGCGTTTCTCAACCTGTACTGACTCTCTGAAGTGAGTGAAAAGTGATTTCCCGGGTCGTTTCAACCCCATTTTTGTGGAACCCAATCTCAAACCCCTCCTACCCCAAATTTGACGCAAAGACTTTGTCCTAAGACTTATTTACTCCTAAGGCCACCTCTGGCCCGACCCCGTCCTGACGTCCAAAGGGCCGGTCCAAATTTAGTCCGTCCACCCTCCCCCTCCCCCAAACGGCCACCCGTGCCCCCGGCGGATCTGACACTACCGGTGTGGAGAGTAGGGAGATGTGGCGGGGGGGGGCGGGGGCGAGGAGCCGCCAGACGTCGCCAGGTCCTTCCCCGGGACCCCAGGGGTCGTCCTGAGCCACGGGCGTCCACCGGCGCCGGAGAAGGCGCCCGCGCGTCTTGTCGCTATGCCCGAGGCGGCGCGCGAGCGGGCCGGTGTTCCAGCGGCAAACGCGGACTGCACCCGGGAGGCGAGCCGAACAAATGGCAGGACGCAGTGGCCCTTTGCAGGCCGGCGCCGGCCCCTGTTTTCCAAGAAGGGACCACTCAGGGCGGCCTGTCTCCCGCAAGCCCCCGCCGCACGTGTGGCGGAAGCCCGCGGCGGTCCGCCGGCTAGCCTGGCGCGCGTCGGCGGCGAGACGGGCGGACGGGGACGCAGGAAACTAGGGCCCTCGTTTAGACTAGGGCCCTCGCTACTGTCTGGGGGTAGTGCCGCCCTTGCTGTACGGTTGGGAGGGACTGGGGCGGGGTCGGGCACCCGGAGGTAGAGGGGAGAGGTGGTGACGGAGCGTCCCTGTGAGGGCAAGGGATGCGAGGAGTCGCAGGGACGAGGGGGTCCCGGGAGGGTCCTGGGACAAATCTGGGATCCGTATGAGCTTGGCCGGGTCTGAGGATGGGACCCGAGACTATGAAACGGACATCGAGAGACTTGTGTAAGAGGACGTCGGTTTACACCTATGTTTTTCGACGGGACAAAAGAGGGGTCTATGGTTAGTTTAATGGACGGGTAGACACGACAGTCCGTTCGTTAGGTTACTGTCCCTCCCCTTGTCGTCCGATCAGGGTTCGTGACGGTCCCGTCCGCTCCCGGCCCCACCCTCCTCGGACGCCCCGTCCACCTTACGAAGTATGAGGTAAGGTCGCGGGCCACCGGAGGGACCCGCCCAGGTGTTCCCATCGTACCTGGCGTCGTCCCGACCTCGGTTCGCCGGGGCACACCGCCCGACCACTCCACCCTCGACACGTGTCCCAGGCACGCCGGGTGCGCTCGAGACCGAGTGGCACTCCGTCTACAAGAGGTACAGGACGTTCGAGACCTGGACTTCCCTTCCCTTTCCCCTTAGGTCTGTGCTCGCCGACCCCGTCCGAGGGCAGGTCGCTCACCCTCAGTGGTTCTCCCGGGGACCCAAAGGTAACCACCGTGCCGTCGAGGAAGGGCGACGGTGACAGTCGGAGGTCTGAGGGCCCCGTCGGTGCCTCCGCAGGATGCACCAGGTGCAGGTAAGACGTCCTCTGCTGACCGTGGGTCCCCTCGCCAAGATTTGAATGTGCCCGGGCCTGCAGTCCGAGGGACTCCGGTTCTTCGTGTCCCTCCCTGGGACGGACCGACTCTTGGGTCACAGGTAGGGGACGACGCCTGGGGGATTGGACCGGGAGGGGTCTACGGACCCGTGGGACAGAGGGGTCCGTCCCCGACCCCACCCAACCCCACCTCCTCCGTGTCCCCACCAGTACGAGACCCGACACGTCAATCTGACGGGTCCAAACTCAGGGTCGAGACGGAGAATGCCCGACACCAGTGCCCTCTTGTGGAAGGTCAGACTGACGGTCGAAGGAACACCTCTAGCGCTGGCGGGACGACCCCACGGGACGTCTGGAGGTCAGTCCTGTACGGAGGCTGGTGGGATACTACGTCCGGTGGGAAGGCTGGTGTGATACTGGGTCCTGTAGGGGACCGGTGTGACACTGGGTCCTGTGGGGAGGTCGGTACGACACTGGGTCCTGCGGGGAGGTCGGTACGACACTGGGTCCTGTGGGGAAGTCGGCGTGACACTGGGTCCTGTGGGGAAGTCGGCGTGACACTGGGTCCTGTGGGGAGGTCGGCGTGACACTGGGTCGTGTGGGGAGGTCGACGTGATACTGTGTCCTGCGGGGAGGTCGGTACGACACTGGGTCCTGTGGGGAGACCGGCGTGACACTGGGTCCTACGGGGAGGCCGACGTGACACTGGGTCCTGTGGGGAAGTCGGTGCGATACTGCCTCCGTCTGACCGTAGGACTCGGTCCATGACCCAAGACACGAGAATGTGTCGTAGAGAGGGTCCACAATACAAGGTGAAAAATCCACCTCTTTGACTCTGGGTCTCGTGATTTCATTTAATCACGAGACCCAGTGTGTCCGTCTCTCCCAGTCGTACCTGGGTAGGGTCGGACTACGGTGTCGGACAGGGGAACCGGTGGTTCCAGAGGACAGAGACTCGTCACTCACCCCCAGTCCGAGAGTAGACCTTTTGTCTTCGGGGGCCTCAAAGGTCCTCTCCTTGAACTTATATCCTTTAAACAATGTGTACACTACCTTCATTGATCTACGACTTTACCCTTACTCACCACCCCGGTACCCTTTAATCGGTCCCGAGGACCGATCCGACCTTGGTACGTCCGGACGGGCCTCCGGTGTCGGCTCCTCGGGAACTTTCGTCTCCCTCCCCTGTCCACGAGACCGAGGTCGCACAGGGCCGGGAGGTCGGAGAGAGGGTGGTCTGGGGAACCCGCAGGCTCCTCGGTCCCGATCCGTCACAACCGCCTTCCTGGACCTCCTACACCCGGTACTACCCTGTCTCGTCGTCCTACGGGACAAGGTCCCTGTAGAGGGTTCTCCAGTCGGAGTTTGACTCAGAACTCTTTACATCACCTTGGTTCGTCCTGGGAGACCCCGGAAGGACCCTATCTGGATGGGTGAGTACAGTAGGTGAACGGAGAACAGACATCTTTTTGTAAGCGGTTTCTTATTTACACTAGTCTCTTTACTCTTTTGTGTCTCCTTTTCCTTTTGTCAGTTCATTCTGTTTTATTCCTCTCCAATCAGTAATTTGACTCGTGTCGTGTCTCGGTCCCTCGAGATCCAGAAGGAGTTCCCGACCTCCACCGTAAAATTCGGGGTGGGGAACTCGACAAAACGTCTGTGGCTTTGGGTACGGGCTACCCTCTTTGATTGACACACGACGGGTGTTCTACACCGGGGGTCTCACCTGTCTTGGTCTCCCACCACTTCGACTGGGGTCCGATGGAGTGTCAGCCTTCTTACAGGTGCGCGCCTAGTACCGGAGGCGTCGGGAGACGGGACCGTGTCGGGGAGGATGCACTAGACGTCCGTTTTGGGTCCCCCACTCACCTCAGAACCTGTATTCAGGTGGCAGAGGGGTTCCGACGGTCAGAGGGGTTATTTTGGTAGAAACGACAAGGGATTGTGAACAGGGAGTAATAGCTAAAGAACTAGCTGGACGTCGACTTGGGCTCAAACGATTGTCATCCTCAAACTGTAGTCTTATTTCCAGTAAGGTTTTTTACCCCGTGATCTTCGGGTCCGTGTCTCAGCCAAAACATCCTCACCGGACTCTGGACGACGGTACCCTTGTATGGTCGAGGACAGGTGGGCGACCTGGTGGACCCGGAGACTGTTGGGGGGGACGACCCGACCCCTGGGGAAGAATCCTCGGGGGTGAAGGAAGGACGGAGAGAACGTCAGTCCCACCTCCACCCGGGGAGTCCGCGGACGGATAGTCTGAGTATCTCCGTCCGTCCACTGGGTCCAAGACGTCCAGTCTTTGTGTGTAGTCCTGGGAGAGTGCCGGTCTCAGTGTGGACGACGGGCGGAACCCGAGTGAGGACTGTGGTGGTAGACCCCCACATCGACCGAAGGTGGGGGACTTCTGAGTCCCTCGGGGGGACGGGAAAAGTAAAAATTAACCGATGACAACTAAAGGTATAGACAAGAGGTCTCGAGACTGACAGTGGGGAAGAAAGTCTTCCTTTAGTCGAGTGTACAACAATTGTTTCCCAACCGAAAAGAGGAAAACTCTACCTATAAAAGGTCTGAGGATTTCAGATCAACCTTGAGTGCCACGGACTCTACTTGGGAGAGTCTTGTCGCACGACAGGATGAGTCAGTGGCCGAGTGTGTCAGGCTTGACATCCGCCCCCGGGTCCCTCCGTCTGAGTCCGGTCGTCGACCCAGTAACCCTGACATTCCGAGGGGGGTGAAACCCGTCTGGGTCTTGTCTGGTTTCTTGACGAGGACGGAACCCGTCTCGGCCCTCAACGATCCTGAGTGACCAAGGCGTCATGACCGGACACCTAACAGGCCTCCAGGGGTCACCGTGGATTTACGGAATACACACAATCAGTGAGTCAGGTCAGGCTAAGAAACGTCGGGGTACCTGACGTCGAACGGTCTGCGGGGACAGGTACCCTAAGAGATCCGTTCTTATGACCTCACCCATCGGTGACTCGGTGGGAACAGCTAGATATTTAGGGACTCTACTCTACACACCCGTCTTGACTACCGGTGCCAGTTTAGAGTTCCTCCCCGGAGGACGACAAAACCCCCTATCCCATGGACCGCCCCGCCCCACCCCACCCGCGCCCCCCACTCAGAGCCGCTAACTCGCGCCTGGGGAGGGACAAATGACTGTCCGCACGGTGGGACGGAAGTAGTACCCAGTGTACGTCGGACACCTCGTCGCCTAGCGGCGAGCTCAGTCGTGGCTTCAGTGGAAGCGGCCCGCCCGAGCCGCGGGTCTAGCGGCCCAGGACGTCTTACAAACGAAGACATTGATCAAGGGTCGTGCACCCTACGACGCCGGGCCCTGGTGTTAACAGTCTCGGCGGGGAGATCTGACATTCCAAGTGAGCCGTCCTTCTCCGTCCATCCACCACGTCCACTTTTTTAGTCAGTCCTCTTCCTGCCTTTGTCGTTCTCCCCACGTCCGAGCCTTCCTTCGGGCGCGCTCGACCCGTCCCGCTCAGGAGAATGTCGCGTCGGGGAGGCGGCGCGCCCGCGTCACCCCTCCGGCCTCGGAAACACTGCAGTGTCGGGGCGGGCGGCCCTCTTACCAACGGTACCGCTGCATTTGGCTTCCGGACCCGAGCGCCTCGGGGCCCCGTCGTCGAGTCTCCGAAGCCTCTCTCGCGGCCGCACGTCTCGCCCACCCACGCGGTCCCTGGACCCACCCTCGGTGCCCGCCCCAGCCCCGCCTGTGGAGCGCGCGGGGAGGTTCGGGGACAGCGTTCCGAGGGACAAGGAACGAGTAGCGTATCGGTCGGCAGATCGTTGGGGAGAAGGGAGGGCCGGGTACGTGGGAGCGGTGTGCGGGCCTGCCCGGTCTGCACCCACACCCCTCCGGGCCGGGACGATGTTCGGCTCATGGAGCGAAGGAAAGCACCTCCGACGTCGTCCGTACGCCGACCTTCCCACGTTCGAAACCTCAGTTCCTTGGGACCCGCCCTCAGGGTCGGAGCCGGAGAGGACCGCCACACTGAAACCGGTCAAACGATGAAACAAAGGAGGAGACGCTATACGTCTGATCGAGGCGTTTATCACTTTTTTTCGCGGCGCCACCCCGCCTTGCGGACTACTCGGTGGTTAGTCGCGGAGGAGACCAGGAGTCCCTCGAATGCAAGATCCCCTTGATCCATTAGCTGGCAACAATCTCCCTATGTAGTCGATAACTTTTGGCCAGTTTCCCTTCTCCTACCCCACCACCCTTCTACGAAGACCCCTCCCGGCCCGGACTCACGACCAGCTCCCACCCTCCCCGGTTCCGAGCCCGACCGGCACCCACCCGCCGAGACACTCGTCCTGATCGGGACCCTCCGACCTTGGTGCTCCCCTCTCCTCCCTCCGCGCCGCCCAGCCTCGACGTTCACATGAGGAGCACCACTCGGAACCCATCCACGGGCGACAAGAGTCGTCGGCAGCCGCCTCCCGCCCGACGCCCGACGCCCGACGCCCGACGCCCGACCTGGGTGGCCGAGTCCGCGACAGAGAGGGGTCCAACCCTCAGAGGAGATGGCTGCAGTCCAAAGAGTCACGTGCGAAGGAGGAGCCGCGGCTACAGGCTCTTGGACGGAGGACACCAGAGGTTCTCGCATTGAAAGTTGTCATTCACCACCCGACCCCTCCCGAACGCGTCGCAGTCTCCGTCGGAACTCCCCGGACCCCGCCGCCTTAGTTCCACCTTAGTTCCTCTGCTAAGATTCGATCCGGTGCCAGGTCTTTAGTGTCCGAAACGGTTCAAGGGATCTTTGAGGCACGACATTAGGGATCCCGACGAGATCGGTTCGGGGTGGGGTCGGACCCCGAATTGGGGGTCTCAAATAACAAAGTGTCGACGACCCTGGTCCTCAGGGCCCGTCCCTACGAAGGCAAGACTCCGCCCTCCCCTGGGACGCGGGACACGGAGGGCCTAAGACCGCCAAACGAGCGCTGGAGACCACCACAGACCGACCATCTTCGCAGTGGCGCCAGAGACGGAAGTAGAAGTGAGGTAGGAGTGCAAGATGCACACACAAGGTAGTAAAGGGGAAGAATAATTCCGACACGTGTGAGTGGGTCGCACTGGAGTGACCTCCATGCAGACGTCGGTGAGAGAAAAGTTTGTCCCAGTGTACGATACCACGACCCGCAACCCTGAAGTCTAGAAGTTTTCGTAAGTAAACTCTCCCCTTGTGTCAAGTGGGGTTCTGTCCGGAACTCCTCCCACGGTGTCACCTCCACCCCGAACGAGTCGGAAGGACGTCGGAGTCGACGACCGGTCGTGGGGGGTGGGGGGACGCGACCTCCGGCCGTGGAGGAGGGGTCCCGAGGACGACTCCCCGACTTGACCGGTGTGTGGGAGACAAAACCAAATGACCAGGACTCGAAGACTAAGGTTTCCCACAACTCTCGGGGGCTCACTTTGGGGTGGACGAACCTCCGAGACGACACAAGAGAAAGGGACGTTCGGACTACGGACGGCACGAGTGTGGAACGTGTGTAGGTGTCTTTACGTGCGTGTCGGACAGGAAAAGAGTGTGGTTACCGGCGTGTTGTCTTTGCGAGGGACACGGAAGAAGGGGTAATTGGGTCTACGACACGTCTGACGAGGAATAGTTTGGAGCTCGACGACATTTTGAAATCGCGAAGGTCGTCTCCGCGAAGGCGCACACGCCCATGTCAGAGACAACCTCCGACGACAGGCGCCGACAGGGACAATGTGACACATTGTCATGGGGAAGGGAGAAGGAGTATGCAAGACGAGGCCTCATTTGACTCTTTACTTCTTTCTGACTTGGCCCCAATGGTCTTTTTTCTATCGAAACTTTACAAATGTCTATTGTTTTGTTTTGTTTCGTTGCACTACCACGACAACTGACTTTTTTATAGGTGTTGGATGTTCAAATCTTAACAAAGTAGGGGACCCCTATAAACCCGAGGGATCCACCACGATCACCATTTCTTGGCGGACGATTACGTCCTCAGAGTTCTCTACGTCCAAGTCAGGGAGTCGACCCGTCTAGGGGACCTCATCCTTCACCGTCGAGCGAGGTCATAAGAGCGGACCCCTCAAGGTACCTGTCTCCCCGGACCGCCGATGTCGGGTACTCCCGCGTCTCTCCGTCTGTGCTGACCCGCGCGCGCCTTCGACTCAGCACAGAATGAGTCGCACTCACACGTCCTGAAGTTCGGACCCTCTTCGTGCCTCCCTTGACGATGCCCTCCCCTCCCCTCCTCCGCCCAGTGTATCTTCAAAACGGTGTTTCTCGTCCATCAGACTTGTAGTTTTCTAATAGCAATTACTTTCTTTTGGTCTATCGGACCCAATTCCTTGAATCGCGAAAAGGTCCACACCCTTCTACGCTCTCAGACCCGAGCGACTTTACCAGGAAAGTGCACGGGCAGTCGAGGGACCCCGGTCACAGGAAGGAAACGGTAACCGTGGCCACGGGTCCCTAGCGTCCAGAACAAGAGGAAGGACCCACGGGACCTCCCGTCCTCAGTCAAATCTGACACCGAAAGAACAAATAACTACACCGTCTTTTATGAGGTAAGAGTCTCCCCTCCCACAAGATCCGGTACTCGACCCCTACTCCACTCCACGACCTCCGGTCACACCCGGTCACACATCCCGGGACACCCGTCCCCCTCCTGGACGACCCTACTACCTCTGTCGGGTCCATATGCTCACACACTGACCCCGTGGTAAGGAGGGTGGGACTCACCCCCACCCCCACCCCCTTTACCGGTGTCGCGGTAGCTCTGTGCCGATCAGGCACGGGACCGCATCTCCCGTCTCCTGGAGCCACCCCTCGAACCGGACCGTCTCCCCGACCGGTGTGGTCTCACCTTGGATCCGAGGGGTCCGTCCCGATCACCCCCGCCCCGACATCCTGGGGGCGAAGACCCTCTACGCCGGACACCGACCAGGGGGACAGAGACCCCCGAGGACCGTAGGTCCGGTCTTGGGTGGACTCGCTGAACCCAGGTCCCCACCTAACGCCCCCCTCACTAGCGACTCACCTACCACGATAGAGGGTTTCCGCTCTGACTCGCCCCGCTCCCCAGTAAGGACCACTTCCTTCGAGTGACGGTCCCAGACTGGACTCGTCCGACCACCCCCCTCGTACGAGGGAGTACAGACGTGGAGGGCGCGACCCCTGCGGGGGCGGGGCGCACATCCGCAGGGAAGGGGGTAGACGACGACTGACATCCCCACCACGACCTACATCAGGAAATTACACCACTAAATCCCTTATACCAAAATTCGCTGGGTCAGAATCAGACCCCTCGACGTCTTAGCCCGACAGGTTTTGGGCCCGACCCCCGGTGTACACCCGTGCGGACGAGACACGGTCCGTGGCACGACCTCACGTCCCCAGTTCCCGTGTCTCCGTCCGGGCGAGAGTCTCCCAAACCCCGTCTCACTGGACGGCGAGAGGAGAGACGAGGAGCCTGTCTGGTGCGTCAGGACGTGTCTCACGGGGGGGTGGCCGGGGGGTGCTCGAAAGAGTCACTCGGTGGAGGGGTGGGGTGGTAGGTCCCGAAAGGACCCCCGGGTGTGGAAGGGGAGGGAGGCGGAAGCGGTCGAAATAGAAGATCATCGGGACCGGGGGAGGGGGCCGACCATCTGACAGTAGACGGACTCCCGACCCCCGAGAGACAGACGGAGATTCCGACGACAGAAAAGGTCTTGGGCCATGTGTCTTTCGGGTGTCACTTTAAGACAATCCGACGTCCGAAAGGGGTTCCCAATCCCGGAAGGTGGTGACGAAAAGGTTGGAGTACGACTCGAGTCGATCTCGCAAATCTGCCCCTGCCTTCTTCGTTCTGAGAGACGAGTGTCTACGGCACTAGGACATACACCTCTTAGGGACTCTTTCGAGACACACGAGTCTTTACTTACGTCGCCGCATCCTCTCGTGTTCTGGTCGCGAGTCTGTCCTCAGCACAAAGGTATAAGGTCGGTGCTCGTCAGGTCGAACCCTTAATTCCCCGTCAAGGTAAGTGATACCGTAATCTATCTTGTCTATAGGTCCTTTCCCCACTGCAGCACCCTCTACTGGTTCGTTCTTCTGGGCCTCAGTCAGAGAGGTGGTCTGAGAGGTCGTCCGTCCGCGACAGTCTTGGGGCCTGTCCTTGAGAGGGCGAAGGTCCTCTCTTCACTTACGGCTCCGCCCCCGTAAGACCCCCTAAGACCGTGAAACACCGCACCGATGGTCGGAGGTCGGAGGTCAGGTCGTCGCCGCCCCTCCCGCCGGACTCAAGGAACACACCGAACGACCACGGTCACAACCTTCCTCTTCAGTCAAGGCTGAGGTACAACCTTGACAAAGAAACTGAACGAAAGACAGTGAAAACGATAATATTAGTATGCCTTGCCGGACAGAGTCCCTTAGGACGGGGAGACGGACTGACAATTTGTTCACGGAAACAGGTCTTGAGACAGGTGGACACCTACCGTTCCTTCTTCGACTGTGTATGGACACGGACTCCGAACGGTAGGGTCCTCTACAAACGTTCTCATCACCAGAAAAGTGTAACGAAGGAGTAGAGGACGGTAGAGACTAGATATTTTCTTGGACCGTAGGTCTGGGGTGACACAACAAGTAAGTGAGTTAACACAGACTGAGAGACGTTGGGGTACCTGACGTCGTGCGGTCCGGGGGGACAGGTAGTGGTCAAGGGTCTCAAACGAGTTTGAGTACAGGTAGCTCAGCCACTACGGTAGGTTGACAAAGTAGGAGACAGCAGGGGAAGAGGGTGGAAGGGTCGTAGTCCCAGAAAAGATCTGGGGTGTCCTACCAATGAAACTCCACGAGCGGACGGCAGAAGGACTAGACGGCCGAGGGACTAGGCTCAGAGAAAGACCGGAGTCGGGGAGCAGAGGTCAAGTGACCAGAGAACACACCGCTCGTCTCGATCAACGCGAACCTTTGTGGTCCCACCCGTCGTTCCTGGCAGGAGGTTCAGCCCGACAGACTAACGACTTCCCGGTGTGCCTCCGACCTCGGTGAAGGGACGGTGCAGAAAACCACCCTTAAATCTTTGCCCTGGGGAAGAGAACAAAACCTCGGTCACAGAATTCCTTTAGAAAAAATGTTTAAGATAAATAACTAAATAAAAACCTCTTTTGGGTTGGGGGCAGTGTCGGGGTAGTTCCTCGTGTCTGGGCGTGGAAAGCGAACACCGTGGACCCGGTACCCCCAAGACCTCCCGTCCTCACGGGTCCCCGAACCCCGTCCACCCACAGCCCGGACGCGACAGGCTCGGGTGGAGGGCACAGAGCCAAGGGAGACAATGATTCTTCGTCGTCGTAGAGGGCTCAGAACACCCCCGGCGAGGTCTCGACTGGGTCCCTCCGGGCTCCACCCCACTCGAGGGCGGTAGAACCTGTCCGCCCGTGGCCCCTCTACGACCCTTCTTGGGCCTACTTCCCTCCCGTACACCTGTTCGCGGTACCGTCGCTCTTTCCGCGGAGCTCCTCCCTGTGTCTCCGACGTGTCGCCCGACCTGGAGTCCCCAGTCCCGCACCCCCGGCACCCCCGACCACTCCTGTCCACGACTCGCCTCCTCCTCCTCCCGGACCGACGTCCAGACCCCTACGAGCTCCGTGACTAACGACTCGAGATCCGAGGACATCCCGGAGACCCCCTACACACCACTCAACACCTCGTAACCCCCTCAAGTCACAACTACGTCCCAGTAGAGGTCTCTGGTCCACTGGTCGCCCATTACCGTCGGTGGGTGGACGCAACGGACGGACGGAGTCCTCCGTGACTCCACAGTCGACCGTCCCCTTACCGTCCCTTCCCCAGAGACGCAGAAGGTGACGTCAGGGGCCTCCGGACTCCTCCGAGGGTCGTCTTCCCAACCGACCCGTCCGTAGTCTGCGTGTCTCGGACACCAGAGACACTTTTTGGCAGGACGAGACAAGAATCCTCGTTTCCCTCCCCGCGGGTCACCCTCAGTGTTCTACGACAGTACCCGGTCCGTGTATACGACCGTGAAAACACCGGGAAGAAAACGAGTCAGGAGGTTTGAAGGACCGTTCCAGTCGTATCAGTGGTCCACTCCCGCGAGGCCCCGTGGACCGTCCACCCCGGGACCCCGCCCCGTGGACTGTCCACACCCGCGAGGCCCAGTGGACCGTCCACCCCGGGACCCCGCCCCGTGGACCGTCCACCCCGGGACCCCGCCCAGTGGACCGTCCACCCCGGGACCCCGCCCAGGAGACCGTCCACCCCGGGACCCCGCCCAGGAGACCGTCCACCCCGGGACAACGCCCCGTGGACCGTCCACACCCGCGAGGCCCAGTGGACCGTCCACCCCGGGACAACGCCCTGTGGACCGTCCACACCCACGAGGTCCCGTGGACCGTCCACCCCGGGACCCCGCCCAGGAGACCGTCCACCCCGGGACCCCGCCCCGTGGACCGTCCACCCCGGGACCCCGCCCAGGAGACCGTCCACATCCGCGATGCCCAGTGGACTGTGCGACAGTGTGCGACGACTCAGAAACGACACCGACGGTGAAAACACAGAGGGGTCTCGTACCGGGTCTTAGGTACCTATTATCAAGAAGTCAGTGACTTCTTTTCTTCTTCGTACGCTTTTTTCCGTTTCCATTAAGACCTGGACCCTCACGTCAGGGTAGTCACCCTCCGTTTGAGAGTGGGAGTCCGGAGTCTACAGGAGTCTGCATCGAAGACCACCCTTCCTGTCACTCTTTTCCAAGACAAAAGGAATCTTTGACCCAATGACTTCGGACTTCGTTGTCCTCGTATTCGGTGTTTCATCCTAGATGAAAGGGAGGTCACGACTCACCACACCCCCACCCGGCCCCGAGACACCGAGATGGCCTTCGTCGGGACGTTCGGAGGGTCCGCCGGTCCAAGGTTCAGAAAGACGAGTCGGTAGTGACGAAAGACCAGAGAGTTGGTGTTCGAACAACGGACCCGTCTCTCACCGACGTCGTCGGGGTCGATAGTGCAGACGAAGGTCTGTCCCTCTTCCTCCTTTCCCCTTCCGATCGAGTCGGCAGGAGCCCTTTTCCAGAAAGGGCCTTCGGGGTGGTTGTCGAAGAACGGTGTGAGGCAAACGATACCCCAGTGGTCACAGACGTTCCCTCCGACTCGTTGCGTCGAAAAGTCACTCAACGTTCCACCGGTGGACAGTCCTCTATCTTTCCCCACGGAGACCGTCGGAGTGCGGAACAGGGGGCCCGGGACGACACAGGAGGTACGGAACCGAAGGACCTGGGGGAGGACCGGGGAACCGACAGGCGTGGGGGTCGGGCCGGGGTGTTCGGTCAGACAGCGAGGACGTCTCCGCTCGTCGAGACTCGGGCAAGGGACTCGGACGGAAGAGACTGGTTCGAGGGCGGGACCCCGACCCGAAGGGACGGGTGGGACGGGTGGGGGTGAAGGAGAAAGAGAATCAATAGTTTTGGGTCTGGCCGGATCATCTCGGACTTCCAGTCACCTGAGCACGAGCAGCGGTCTATCCTTCGTCTGTTCTAAATCGGTGCAAACGGAGTGAATAAGAAGAGAAAAGAAAAAAACAGAAACGGTCTTATAAGCTGACAAAGTTTTAAACACAAAAAAACTTCACATCAACTAAATGTGACGACACGACATACCGTGTCGGTAAGTCGGTACGCGTATGTGTGTCAGAAAGAGTATAAGAAACGGTAATACCAAGTAGGGTCGTATAACGGATAGACACGACACGTCACTTTCACAATGAGTGAGTCAGCACAGACTGAGAAACGCTGAGGTACCTGACATCGGACGGTCCGAGGAGACAGGTACCCTAAGAGGTCCGTTTTCATGACCTCACCCAACGGTAAAGGAGGAGGTCCCCTAAAAAGGAATGGGACCCTAGCTCGGACGCAGAGAGGGCAGAGGACGAAACATTCCACCCAAGAAATGGCGATCACGACGGACCCTTCGGGACAAAGCCGACGCGACCTAGAATCGGCCCGTGTTCTCGGGAAGCAGAAGTAACACCGTGCGTCCCAGAGAGCAACCGACGTATTCTTGGGAATCAACGTCGTGCACCCTAGACCAAGGGACTGATCCGTAACTTGGGCCCGGGGGAAGCAACCGTCGTGTCTCTGAATCGGTGACCTGGTGGTCCCTCCGGGGACACGCGTGAGCTCTCCGGTGCAGATTCACTGTAGTGTTCCGCGAACAGAAAAGGAGAGACTGAAGAGAGATTCACTGTAGTGTTCCACGCACAGAAAAAGAGAGACTGAAGAGATTCACTGTAGTGTTCCACACACAGAAAAAGAGAGACTGAAGAGATTCACTGTAGTGTTCCGCGCACAGAAAAGGAGAGACTGAAGAGAGATTCACTATAGTGCTCCGCGCACAGAAAAAGAGAGACTGAAGAGATTCACTGTAGTGTTCCGCGCACAGAAAAGGAGAGACTGAAGAGAGATTCACTGTAGTGTTCCACACACAGAAAAAGAGAGACTGAAGAGAGATTCACTATAGTCCGCGCACAGAAAAGGAAAGACTAAAGAGAGATTCACTATAGTGTTCCGCGAACAGAAAAGGAGAGACTAAAGAGAGATTCACTGTAGTGTTCCGCGCACAGAAAAGGAGAGACTGGAGAGGACCACACTACTGGAGACCAGCGCGGGTGCAACGACGTCTAAAACGGTCCTATCTGAGGCCCGTGATGACGCGAGGACGTCTCACGTAGAAGTTTACAGTCCTGGAAAGAGTGCACGGGTCTTCGTCACTCGGTCTGGTAGTAGTCTCAATGGGTCAACGGAGTCCTTGTAGAAGGGCGTCTAAGCAAGAGTAGGTGTCAGTCGACTCTAGACCTGTGGAAGTCGGAACAGATTGACTCGTCTCACCGGAGGCGCAGGAAAGTGAGGGACACGAAGACCGCCTCTTTGCCACGACGAGTAGGCGATCGGACAGGGACACCGCTCGTGCAGACGGGGGAAGGACCACCACAGTGACTCCGGCAAAGACAGCCAGGACGTGAAGGCGACCGAGTCGCAATTGGTCCGACGGACTCTCTTGGACGCAGACGGACACACACGTGTCTGGGGAAGGTCCTCCCGAGACACGAGAGTCGACGGAGGGACCTTCGGTGGACACTCACGACCTAAGTCGGCCTAGGGCGGAACGAGTAGGGTCGACAAGTGGGTTGTCAAAGAAGATGGGTACTACGAACGTAACTCGACTCGCACTGTAATTCCCGGTCCCCAGACGTGACGCCGGACAGACAGACAGAAGTGACTCCATGGTAAGGATACGTCACGTTACTGTTTGGAGGTCCAGTGTCAAACTGGGTAAAACTATTTACACGTGTTGAGACACATGTCGGACGTGGGACACACGGTAGACCTTACAAAGGGAGGAAGAAGGGCTCCTACCGACTACCAGACGACAGGGGTAGTCAAGTCGAGTCAAGTCAGTGAGTCAGCACAGACTGAGAAGTGTCGGGGTACCTGACACCGTGTGGTCCGGAGGGACAGGTAGTGGTTGAGGGTCTCAAATGGATTTGAGTACAGGTAGCTCAGCCACTACGGTAGGTTGATAGAGTAGGAGACAACAGGGGAAGAGGAGGGTGGAAGTTAGAAAGGGTCGTAGTCCCAGAAAAGTTTACTCAGTCAAGGAACCTCGTCCACCGGTTTCATAACCTCAAAGTCGAAGTCGTAGACAGGAAGGTCATTTATAAGTCCTGATTAAAGGAATTCCTACCTGACCAATCTAGAGAAACGTCAGGTTCCCTGAGAGTCCTCAGAAGAGGTTGTGGTGTCAAGTTTTCCTAGGTAAGAGGGTACGAGTCTAAGGAAATATCAGGTTGAGAGCATAGGTATGTACTGATGACCTTTTTGGTACCGGACGGACGGTGACCGGTCGACGACCCGTGGGAGCCTCGGGGACCTCGAGGGGAAGACAGGAAACGACCGCCGTCCTTGAGGGGAGGGAAGTCGGGGCGACCTCATATCCAGGACAGCGGGGAGGAGAAGGAAGGAAGAAAACAGGACGGACCAGTGCACCCTAGGAAAATCCACAGACCCCAGGACCGACCAAGTCGTCCACGAGACACTGTCGGGAAGGTCAACGTGCACACAGCGACTACGCAAACACCCCTCTCTACCTGAGGTGTAGGAGGAGGAGGAGGTGGTGGACGACAAGACTCCGACAAAGAGGGCGCGCGTGGTCCTCCCGATCTCGACGACGACCCTGCAATTTGAAATCTTCAACAGTGACTTGCAGATGGTCTCACTGTCATGGTCGAGTGTCGGGTGGTGGTCCACACTCCCGAGGCCAGAGAAGTACGGCGGGGTCGGGACCCGTGGTCGGGAAGGAAAGACCCAATGGACCCGGGGACCCGCACACAATCGTAAGGCACAAGGGGCACCGGTCGCCCCCCCTGCTCGACACAAATACCCGTAACTACTAAGACACGACACTTCGTGGACGGAAGACGGGTACAAAAGACGGAGGAACAAAATTATTAAGGACCCGAAGGGACCGACGAGTCACCATTTCTTAGACGGACGATTACGTTCTCTGTACTTAAGCTAAGGATCCAGTCCTTCCAGAGGACTTCTTCCTTTGTCGGTTAGGTAAGGGCATAAGAACGGACCCTTTAGGGTACCTGAGTACCCCAACGGTTCTCAGTCTGTACTGACTCGTGTATGTTTAAAGGAAAATTAAACTTCTAAAAAATTTTTTACTACTTGGGACAAAGAAGATTTAGCTCCCATCATCCCTTCGTTGGCATAAAAATTCGGCTATACAACCACGGGAGACCCAAGGTACAAGAGACTGTGGACCACTCGACCCGACACCCTTGTAGAGGTAGTACGGACCCACCTCCCGTCGTCCTGACCCCAGGAACCGTCGGGGTTGGAGGGCTCGTCGGGTCGTGAGACGGGAGTAACGAGGGCCACCGAGGACGTCCCTGTCTCGGCGACACGACCGGAGGGGTGGGGGACGTCCGTCCGGGGCGTGTGAGGTGCCGGTCAGCCGACGTAGCGAATGTTTCCCGTCCACCTTGGACAGAAGGAAAACCGGGGACCCAAGGACTCTGATTTGCGCTCCTGTCTCCCGGTCCTTACGTCGTTATAGACTCTGTGTCCTTCCAGACACAAGTGTGTCAGAGAGTCTACGGTCCCTACCTTCGATTTGTCCGATTTGGTTCGTCCATTCAAATATCTCGACCCTCCAGACCCGTACCTGAGGTCCGTGTCGATCTAGGCTCTCTCACGGACGACAACCGCGGACGAAGTCACCCGCGAAGGGGCGACCCGCCGCCCCTGCGGCCCTGGACCTTCGTGTCTAGCGGGGACCAAGAGATTACCCTGGAGAGGGAGGGGTCGTAGGTTCTTACAAGGACTGGTCGGTCGCTTAGGAAAGGTGTACAGGCCCCTGCACCTGAAAAAGAACGAGTCTCTCGTCCTCGCCTTGTTCAGAGAGAACCACTCATAGACCCCCCTCGGACGGGCGGAGCCGGTCTCGTGACCAGGGGGCGTGTGAGCGAGATTCTGTCAGCTGCCGAGTGTGACGGATACTCCCGCGGAGCTGAAGCGGACCGGGGTCCAGAGAGGAGGAGGAGAGCATGGTCGTGGTGGTGACGGTAAGGACCCGAGAGAGTCCCCGACGGACGCAAAGGGGTTGAGTCCCGAGTCGGAGACTCTAAGGAGTCCGTCGCCGAGGGAGACGGTGGGGCTGGTCCTGGTTCCTGTGAACCCCTGTCCATCCCGGAGGCCGAGGTGGGGTCTGGACTAGTCCTCAGGTGCCCCACGGTCAGTACGAGGGTGGAGGACGGACCTACCTCCGCCGTCTGGAAGTCGGTCCCACGAGCTCGCTCCACGAGCTCGTCACGTGGGTGTGTGCGTACGTGTGTGTACGTGTGCGTACGGGACAGTACGCATGTGAGAATTTGTGTGTCTGTGCACACGTGTGGGGCGTGTACTCACATGTGTGAGTGTGTGTACACATGTGAGTACGTGTAAGTGTGTGGGTGTACACGTGTGGGTACGTGTGCGCGTGTAGGTACGTGTGTGTGCACATGTGAGTGCAAGTGCGTCTGTGCGTGTGCGAGTGGGTACGTGTACGTGTGTGCACATGTGAGTGTAAGTGCGTGTCTGTGTGGGTATGTACGTGTGTACACGTGTGTGTGCACATGTGAGTGTAAGTGTGTGTCTGTGTGTGGGTACGTACGTGTGTACACGTGTGAGTACGTATGTGTGTGTGTGTGTGTACGAGTGGGTACGTGTACGTGTGTGTGTGCACATGTGAGTGTGTAAGTGTGTGTCTGTGGGTATGTACGTGTGGGTGCGTCTACGTGTGTGTGCACGTGTGAGTGTGTCTGTGTGAGTGTGTGAGTATGTACGTGTGTGAGTGGGGGGGGGGGNTGTGGGGGGGGGGGGGGGCTTTGTGTGAAGAGGAAGTAGGTCGTCGTCGCGTCGGACCTGAAGGAAGAGGGTCGGACCTGGCCGGAGTCCCTGGGAGACGGAAGGAAGTCCCGGGGGACGGGGGGTCGTGTCGGGGTCGGAGGAGTGTGACTCCTCGGAGGGTCACGGAAGTCTGCCGTCTGGAAAAGACTGACCTTAGGAGAGTCCACCGTGAAAGGGTCAAAATAACGTGGTCCTGTGTGTTTAGTCCCGGGCGGTGTGTAATCGCCCCTTGTCCGCAACGGTGACCGTCCTGGTCACCCACAGCCTAAACTGGTCCCCTTCGGTGTACGTCCGAGCTCGGTCGTTGTAGGAGTCCCGGACCCGCCGTCCTCCCCACCCAACGATCCGGTGGTCCTTCTTTCGGCGGGGACGGTAGGACTCTGGGGAGGGTTCACTTCCCGTCTAGGGGTCACTGGGGTCGGGGTCCAGTGGGGGTCATTCATTACTCGAAGGAATAGTTTGAACCTTTGAGACTCCTAGGTCGAAGAGACTCGGAACCAAACAGTCTAAATCTTTAGTGTCGGGTTCTGTGAGCCGAATTCACACTGGAAGCCTATCTACTCCGTCCCTCACACAGGGACGTGGGGCTGACCTTAGTGTAGGCTGGTCCCAAGGGGTCGAGGAGACCGCGGGACGGACGGGCGTGGCGAAAGAGGTGTCCCTCTACGAGGAGTGGGGCCCGCGAAGGGGGGACGTGTCTCGTGTGCACGCCCGAGGGTGTGGGGAGGTTCACTCGTGGAGGCGGACACGCACAGCGGACTTCGAGGCGTTGGGACTGTCCTGTCCGTCGTCCCTCCCCGGCCACGCAGACAGGGGTGGGTTGGGACGGGAGGCGAGTGGAGGGCGTCCTGGCACTCGTCTTCTTCGTCGACGCCCACGTACTCTTCTACTGGATGAGCAGATTCCACAGACGGTTCGTGTGGTCGGACGCGGCGCTCGACGTCGACCTCCTGCTCTGTGTCCCGGTCCCCCTCGCCCGTCTCGTCGACGCGTCGAAGGTGCTCGTCCACCGGACCTTCGAGCGGCACTGGGCTCCACGTGGGGCAGGGGACGAGACAGGGGGGCGGGGCGCCAGGGGTCGGGGTCAGGGGTCGGGGTCAGGGGTCAGGACCAGGGGTCCGGGTGGAACCGGGAAGGACATGCTCGTCACGAAAATTGTCCGAACTCGGTACGTCCCAACACCACACCACACACACACACCCCCCCACCGTTGCCCAGAAGAAATACGGACTAGAGACGGAGGGTCCGGCGTTTCTAGTCAAGGTCTACCTGACGGTTCGATCGTCGGAAATTTGGGACCACAACACACGTCAGTCTGACGACTGGGCGTGGCGCTCACGCCCGAAACGACACATAGTCTATGTCCGTAGAGCGAACCGAACAGACAGGACCCGTTCAGTCGAAACAGGACGACGACGGAGAAGACGACTATTGATCGGAGCACCCAGGACCCTAAGTCACAGAAGTGAGCGACGTACATCACTCACCCTCGACACACACACTCGACAACAATAAAAGCAGTGGACCATTCTTCAGACTTCCCGAAAGGACCACCGAGTCCATCATTTCTTAGACGGACACTGTGTCCTCCGGTCCCAAACTAAGGACCCAACCTTTGTAGGGGACCTCCCTCCGTACCGTTGGATGAGGTCATCAGAACGGACTTCTTAGGGTACCTGTCTACTCGGACCACCCACCCGATGTCAGGTACCCCAGTGTCTCAGTCTGTGCTGACTCCCCGTTTTGTTCCTTCAGACTTAACGATTTGTACACATAGTCACAAGATGGCTACTTCATATCTGGTTATTCGGACTTTCTTGGTCAACTCCAGTCTCAGGACCTGGGGACCCGATACACTTACACTTACACTTCGGCGAGTCAGCACAGGCTGAGAAACGCTGGGGCACCTGACATCGGGTGGTCCGAGGAGAAAGATACCCTAAAAGGTCCGTTATCATGAACTCACCTAACGGTAAAGGAAGAGGCTTCCTAGAAGGGTGGGGTCCCTAGTTTGGGCCCAGAAGGCATAACATCTGGCTGTGAAATGGCAGACTCGGTGGTCCCTCGGGACCCGGGGAACCCGACATACCCGGAACTTACACTCGTACCTCTCTGGGGTCGGGGGCGGGGACTGTGGCTCCGAACAATACACCCCCCTTCGGGGCTTATAGAGACTGCACAACTCACACCTCGAGACGGACACAAAAAAGAGACGGCGGTGACGGACAATAACGATTTTGGGTCCTCATCGTCCCCCGTAAGTTCACCCGTTCTGACCTGGGTCGTCCAGACTGAAGGAACTCCTTAAGTCCTACCGGTCCGGTCCGCAGAGCTGAATTTTGTCCGGAGGACCTGGCGTCGTACAGGAAGACCTTTCCTCGCCCAAACTCCCGTTCCGGCTCTCGGGTGTCAACGTAGGTGTCACCCCCACGGGGTCGGGCACGAGAGTCTTTCCGGCCCTTCCTCCGGGGCACCCGGAACTGGGGTTGACGCTACGGAGCGACGAACGTGAGGTCTTCCACCAGGACTACGGGTGGGGTCGAGGAAGGGTGGACCGACTTGGGACGGTCCCACCTGTATCGGAGACCTCCGAACACTCGCACGAGTCTACGCGCCAACACAGGCTGAGAAACACTGGGACATCTGACACCGGGCGGTTTGAGGAGACAGGTACCCTAAAGGGTCGTTCTTGTGACCTCACCCAACGGTAAAGGAAGAGGTCCCCTAGAAGGGGTGGGCCCCTAGCGTGGGCCCAGAGAACGCAGAGGACGGAACCGCCACCCAAGAAACGTGATCTCCGTGGACCCTTCGAAACGGCCTCCGCATCCCGTGGGGTTGGTCTCTGGAACGACGGAACAAAAGAGAGAGGGGTGGGGTAGGACAATGACAGGACCGGTCATCCGGAAAGTAGTACTGTAGGTCGGTCCACTTTGAAGGTCCCACCCCACAGGTCTCGGAGTAAGATCCCTCTTCCCACGATGTTCGTTCTCGTTGAGCAGTCTGGGTTGCTTCCTGAAGGGTGGACCGGTCTGAGGTCGGCACCTCTGACGAGACATAGACGTGTCGGACCTCCGTCTCGAGCGAGGCAACATCAGGGACAACACCGGGTCCGGAGTCCCGCCCGCATCGCATGGCGGACCGAGCGCCCAGGGACCGGCGGTGGACCTCCCCCACGAGGGTGACGGGCGGGTGGGGGTCTACGGAGCACGGAAAGCGACGTCTTTTCTTCGACCTCGGGTCGTTGTAGTCGTCGATACACCTGGTCTTGGCCGTCTACAAAGAGTAGGTCCATCCGGCCGACGGGGCACCCGGGGCGTGGGACAGGGACACCCCGGGCGTACTGCGGCGAGGGCGGGAGTCATGCGGGACCTATACTTCGCCTCGCTCTAGGTCGCGGACCTCTCCGACCGTCGGGTCCTCCTTCGGCTCGACCTCGCCCGCCTCTTCAAGGACCTCTTCCTGCGTCGGGACAAACTACTCAAAGAGTCCCTCTTACTGGCGTCGAGCCACGTCCGCGACTCCTGCACTCGGGGGCGGACCCGGACCGGGTCCGGACGTGCGGATGGTGAGGGGGTAGGGTGGACGTCACCGACACCTGTCTGGGAACGGGAGTCGAGTCCGGGGACGAACCGTCGAGGCGGCGGACGTGGGGTCTGGCTTCCGTCGCACCTGCGAGGGAACTCGGGGAAGAGAAGGCGGGGGAGGGGGTCCCGACTGTTCCTCAGGTTTCGGTTCTACCTCTTCTAGGACCTCTAAGCACTCGACTGGTGGGTCTAGTACTTGTAATTCTCCACTCAAGTCCCCCCGTGTGACCGGGACGGCACAGAGGGCCTCGGGTCCCTCGAGGTACACCGGGTGACGAGACGTGGGGCTAGTGCCGGTCCTCGGGGTCGGAACGCCCACCGGCTCCGGTCCTGTGCCCCGGCCCGAGTGGGGCTCCGGGAAGACGGGACCCTCACCGCCACTGGACCCCTTGGCTCGACACGACGAGGCGTCCGGCCGGGAGAGCGGGTGCACGTCCCAGGCCCAACGGAGGGGAGGTTCCCCGGGTCCCCGCCTCGGACTGGAGCGGGCAGGGGAGGACCCACGTCGCTTTAGAGGTTCAAACTCCTGTACGACGTCGTCATGTTCCAGATATTCCTGAAGGACATGTTCGACAGCGGGTCCCTCACCGACCTCCTCGTCCGCTTCTTCGCGAGACGAGAGTCTGTCCGGTTCCTCCACCACCTCCGGAAGTTCCCCTCGGACGACGACAGGAGCCACCCCCTGTTTCCATCGTCCCTCCCCGCCCACGTGGACACACGACCGGTCGGGAGGGGTAGGGGGTCTCCGGGGGGTCCAGAGGGGTAGGGGCTCTCGGGGGATGGGAGGAGGTCCGGAGGGGTAGGGGGTGTCGGGGACGTTGGGGGTGACGAGTCGGGTGTGTGAGACCCTCCAGCCGGTCGAGAGGTTCGTCAGGACGACGGACCCCTCTGGGGTCCCTTCAAAGACCCTGGGACTCGGAGAGGACCGAAGGGTGTCCTGACCTCTGGTTCCCGTTCGACTCGAGGTCTCCATACACCGCCAGGGACCGACCTCCTCGGGGAGAGACCCACCCCCCACCCGTCCACCTGTCGGGGGAGACGAAGGGGGTCTCCCCGTCTCGGGGTCCTCCGGACGGTTCGAGGACGTTCACTACGCCGACGTGGTCCGTGACAGGTGGTGGCGGTCGGTCGTCGTCCCGTGGGACGGGTCGCACGGGTCATCCCACCTCAGATTTTCCACTCACCCACACCCCTCCCCCACCACCTCCTCTGACCGGACGACCCCTCGTCGGGGATCACCACGGTCGAACCCCACGGACCTTGTCCCCTCTCCGACTCCTTCCCGGTACAGGTCGGACCTCCCAGATCTCAATTTGTATTCGGACTTTTAACTCCACAAAGGACTCGTCTGTGCAAGCACACTAAACCACTTGAACTCGAACCCCACCGGGTGCACCCACGGCGACCCTGTCAGCATCCACGTACCTCCTCCGTCGATCCCCCTACGAACACTCTCCTGGGTGGACGGACCTGGGAGTCTCAGGTCTCACGGCCGGCCCCCGACCGTCTCGGGGACTCGGAACTTTCCCTTCGTTCTTCAGACCTGAAAGAACATTTTATAGGGTCTGAAATTAACACTGTCAGTAAAAGTTCAAAATACGTTTTGTGCCGTTCCCAGTTTGGTTCACTGGTCTAGGTCGGGGCCACTGAGTGGGACATCGGGACGTTGTGGGGGAGCCCCTGGTGACTCAGCGGGACCCTGGACAGGACTTACAGAAGGACACTAAGGGTCTGTGGAGGCGGGGGTGGGGGCGGCGTACGACACTACTGACTGGTGTCCTGTGCGGACGGGGTGGCGGCGGAGGCCCGGGGGCGAGGAGGTCACGTCAGTGACACGTGGGGTCGGAGAGGCCCGCCCGAGGGGTGCTCCACGCCTCCCCGTTCCCACGGACCGTCGGTCCGTCCCGACGTGGGAGTGAAACGGAGCTCAGGGGCCTGGGGTCCCTCCGGTCCTTCAAAGTCGTCCCGCGACTGGGCTAGCCTGGACCCAGAACACGGAAGAAGAGACTACGACACCACGTGAACCTCCAATCGAGACCAGGGGCCGTGGGGAGGTCCGTCCCGACGTCAGAGGTCGAGGCTCCAGCCTACACGCACGGAGGAGACCGCTCCACGGGAGTCGGAACCTCGAGGACCGTCGTCCCTTCCAGGGACCCTCGTCTCCAGACCCTGGAGCCGGACGGTCGGGGCACTGGTACCGGTGACACGTGTAAACCCGTCCAGCACCCGGCGTGTTCCGTAAACCGGTTCTCCCTCTCAGTCTCGATTTCAGGTCGGGCCGAGGTCGGATATAGGAGAACCTTCTTTCTCAGAGTCTTCCCGTGGAAGGTCCGGTTCTCACTGGACCCGTCCTCTGACCGAAAGACTTACCGTCCAAAGGGTGTACCGCTGAGTCACCGTAGACACACGGACCCGGAGGGACCTCCGAGTCCGCCATTTAGACGGACGTTCACACCCTCTACGTCCAAGTCAAGGACCAAACCCTTCTAGGGGGCCTCCTCCTTTGTCGTTGGGTAGGGTCATAAGAACGGACTCTTTGGATACCTGTCTCCTGGGACCACCCAACATCAGGTACCCCAGTGTTTCTCAGCCTGTGCTGAGTCACCGATGTGTCCCCTAGTTCCATGTATGTCCCACTCCGTGTCCGGACCGTTCACACGAGCGGAAGCCCCGGGACATTACGGTCGAGACGCGAAGTCCTTCCGACTCGACCTCAGAGACTCCGGAGCGAGTCGGAGGACGGCGGCGTTCGGCCGGAGTGGTCGAGACCCCCACCGTCTCGGACGTACAGGTGTGTCCCACGTCCGACCCTCCCCACTGCCTTCGTCCTGACTCCAACCGGTCCAGGGGGGTCACGAACACTGGGAGTGTCGGAAGGGACACCGGCGGCCCAGTACGCACAGGTCGTTCCAGGGACTGCACACCGCACTCACGGGGTCGTCGCCACTCTCCCCGGTCACTACTGGGCAGGATTCCTCCCTCGTCCCGTCGCTTCCGGGTCCACACTCCCTTTCTCGTCCCTGGTCCCTCCCCGGACCGTCACCCTCGGCACCCAGACTCCAGCCCAAACGAGAACCTAACATCCTTCCTCGACGACCCCGACCGTCGGAACTCTACCCTCGACGTAAAATAAGATTGATCTCACTCTCCCTGACTGACCCGTACCACACTGGTGACCCCCGGCTCTCCTCCGACCTCGGTACCGGAGCCGACGGACCCCTGTCTCCTACCCTGATCCCGACCAACCCCTCCACGGGGTCCGGGACTGGGGCACAGGGGCGTCCAGGTCGAGGTGGGAGGGACACGTCCTGCTGGAGCTGTCGCTACTACCCCTCCACTCACGGACGAGGGCGCCCCGACGTCCCGGCCCGGACGGCTCGTCCCCGGAGTGGGCCGAGACGAGCGTCCTCGACCTCGATATGAAGTGTCTAGGCGTCGTCGAGGAGCTGTAGAAGTGTTTCGACCTCCTCGTCTTGGACAGGGACCAGGTCTTGTGGGTCCTCTACCTCCTCCGGGACCTCCTCGACTCGAAGTGGGACTTCTTGTGAGTCTGGGCGTACATACAGAGTCCCTCCCGAGGCGCCGACCCGCCGGGTGGGACGGGGTAGGTACCACGACCGGGACGGCCGAGACCCCTCTCCGGCACAGAGGAACCCGGGCCTCGACTCCAAGTCTCACCCGGTCCGCCCACCTCGGGCCTCCCCGACTGGAGAGGGGTGGGACCTCGTCGGATATCAGCCTTCCCCCGTAGAGGTGCCTGTAGGGGGGGGGAGGGGTCGGTCCACCAAGACATTACAAATAAAATGAGTCGTCATCTTTTAGACGGACGTCACGTCCTCGACGGGACCCAGTCCTTCTAGGGGACCTCCTCCTTTACCGTGGGGTGAGGTCATGAGAACGGACCTCTTAGGGTACCTGCCTCCTCGGACCACCCGACGTCAGGTGCCCCAGTGTCTCAGGCTGTGCTGACCTCCAGACTCGTGTCCGCGTAAATAGAGTGATTGCGAATACTACTGATCTCGACAAGAAACAATAGATTATCGTCACTACACCGGGTTCGGAAGCAGTACATCATAAAAGACGGGTCGTAGCCGAGTCTCATTCAAAAGACCTTGTCTTTCTCCGCAGTCAAAATAACAACTGTGGTTCGGGACGTCTCGGGCAAACCCGTCCCAGACCAAGGTCCACTCCGGTCGACCCTCGTCCCCTAGTGGAGAAATGAGGGCTAGGAACTCATTCGTGGGTAAGACCTAGTCCGGCCCCAGACCCGGGAAGCACTTATTCCATTTGGCACGGGGTGGTCGACCGTCGGGTCCCCTCGGCTGGATCTCCACGCGTCTAAACAGGACACCCAACATTGCGTACGACCTTCATCTCAGGATACTCCTCCCACTGCACCTCCAACCGTCGTCTACCCTCTCCCTTCCCCTCCGAGAGTCCCTTCCACAGGAAAGTCGGTGCCTGAAGGACTCACTACCTTGTGGTGTCCCTTAGAACCCCCTTCTCCCTTCGTACACGTTTCCAGGACTCCACCTCGGTCGGGTGTCGAAACTGGCGAACACACGAGTGCAGGACAACTGGCTGTAGGACGGAACCTATTAAAGGATGGTTCTCAAAGGTCTCGTTACGACTTCGTACTCGAGAGTCGTTTCTGACACAAAGGACGGTCACGTCCTCTATGTTGTCTGAGCCCAAGCCAGAGACTCAGCCCTTGTGGGGGACCTCTTCCCTTGTCCATGGGTGAGGTCATAAGAACGGACGTCTCGGGGTACCTGTCTCGTCGGAACGTCCGAGGTCAGGTGCCCCAGTTTTTCTCAGCCTACACTGACTCGCGCGTGTGTCACCCCTTCTCCGTAGAAAATTAGGGTTTGTCGACCCTTTATTTATCTTGTCTTAGTGGGGGGGAGGGGGGGCGGTTAGACCAGGTGCATTTTCCCCACGACCGACGTTCCGGTGAGAGCACAGGTCCGTGACCTGCGTCTCCTTCGAGATTCCTTGTCCGACCTGGGGACCGCCGGTACGCGGTGATCCTCTGCGTCACGACTGAGACGTCACCTGTGAGTCCCAGCTCCCCCCCGGGTCGGAGACAAGAATAGGAGGAATTCCCGGGACCGGACCTCCCGTCCCACACACACTCGACGTCCACCAGGGGGACCGGTGGGCGGAGACTTTCGGACCCTCCCGACCCACCCGGTCGAGGTGGGGGAGCGTAAGTCCGAGGACCGGAGTCGGAGTGTCGGTACCCTGACGTCGGACCTCCCGACGGTCCCCCGCCTCCGGACGTGGGACCGCGGGCACGAGCACTGTCTCCCGTTGAAGCGGGAGGGCACCGTGAAACGGCCGTCAAGACAAGTGGACCCACCTCGGAATCTTGGTGGTATCCCTTGCCCCGTGGAGATCTGGGGTGTCCGTGTCGACCGACTCACTGGTCACAGGACGAGTGAGACCAGTCCTGACCGTACGGTGACGGGTATGACCGCTCTGGGTACGGTTGACATTCTCGGACCCAAGGACGAGGTCTTGGGGTCGTCTGTTGCGTACAGACGGCGCTCGTGCTTTCTGAATTCCACGAAGTAGATTTTCCACTACCAACGTCGGGATTGGGATCACTTTTGCTTTCAGCGAGCCAGCACAGACTGAGAAACGTAGAATCACTTTTGTTTTCAGCGAGCCAGCACAGACTGAGACGTGGGATCACTTTTGTTTTCAGCGAGCCAGCACAGACTGAGAACGTTGGAGCATCTGATATGTCAGGCACCTTAAGAGATCCGGTCTTATGACCTCACCCATCGGAGTCAGAGAGGGAAGAGGTCCCCTAAAAGGGTTGGGTCCCTGGCTTGGGTCCAGAGAGCTTAACGTCCGTCTAAGAAATGGTCGACTTGGTGGTCCCTGCGGGGATTCTCCTAGTTTTTGAACCCTAGTGTTTTGGGACAGGTCACTTGCAGGTGTCGTCGTAACAAGGGTTCTCTAATTTCCATCTTTGACGGATTACAGGTGACTTCTTACTGAGACCGTTTCGAACCAGAGGGCGTACCACCTGGTGCCACCAGCATTCGTCTTTGCTCCGAGACTGGTCCGTGCGATGTCCTGTCTGTCCGGACTTTTGTGTTACGGCCCACTTTCTCGGTCTGTGTTTCCCTGTCTACGGTGCCCCGGGGCACGAATACAGGTCCTGTCTACCTCACCTCCCCACCCGTTCTCACTGGTCCCCGAAGAGAGGTCAATTACTGTGACAGCACTTTAATCTAATACTACCAGTTCTTTTTTTAACCTGTAAAGTTTTCTTAAAATACCTCTTAATATATGGAGTTATTCCGTCTAAAACCAAGGGGGAGGAAAAAAAACATCGTACCTAACAATTCTACAATCTAAAGGGGACGCAGAATGGTCCCGGAGACTCCGACCCCGAGCCGGGAGTCGTACGTCGTCCCGGTTGTCCGAGTCTCCACGACCACGGGAAGTCCCTGGCCCTCCACTTGGTCGACTTCGTCACCTAGTGGTGCGACTACTACAGGTAGTGGTTCCTCCTCCTCTGTCGGCGCCTCGACCTCGAGTTTCGGGCGCAGAAGGTAAAACCGCTCAAGTTCCCACTAGTCCTCCATCCCGGGGACCTACCCGCCTACCGTCGCCACCCGTGCACCGGCATCGGGGTCACCTCCCACCTCAGTAGGGACGGTCTCCCCGGGGCTAACGCCCTCTCGGTCGGGCCTCCGTGCACCAAGAGGCCCCGACGACACCAGGAACGGTGAGCGGTCCGAGACCCGAACTGGGTGCCCGTGGCGACCTGTTTCGGGAACCGGGGTTTAGTCTCGGTCGGTACACAAGTGCGGGGTACTTACCCGTCGAGGGGTTGTGGGGAGGAGGTAGGGCGAAAGGAAGGCACTTGAGTAGAAGAAGAATTTGTCACACAGACCTTCACTGGGAAGTCCCTCCGTCCGTCCGTACAGGGGTCGGTCCGGCCCTCCCACTCTCCTGAGTCTCGTGTCTTGGGTCACCAGGCCCCGGACGTGGGTCGAAGGATCAAGTAAACTAACGACAACTCTCGGAGGACGGACGACCCGTGACCCGGTTCATCGGCCTCGGGGTTCTCACCCGACCCGTAGATGGGGGTCTGATAGCCCGCGGTCGACACGGGACACGGGGGACGGGGAAGGGGCGGGAGAACCGGTGGGGTCCCCTGTCCCCACGACACAGAAGACTTGTAGTCTTACCCGACTACCCCGCCCCTCAGCAGATCGGGTCGTGATATCTTTCGTCCAGTGTCTTGCACCAGGGCCCCCCTCGACTCCCGTCGCGTCCCCGTCTCATCCAGTGCCCCGGAGTCACCCGTGGGGCCCAGGTCCGTCCTCGGGATCATCCGTGACCCTGGGCCCTAGACCGACTGGTGTCTCCGGGTTCCACGTCGGGAGACGGGTCCTCTTCGGGCTCCCAGGTCGGGACACGGGGGACTGAAGGGCTCGTGGGGTACGGCCGAGCCGTCTCGGGGCCCTCCAGTCGACCGGCTCCGCACCCCCGTCGGGCCCGGGCGCGCCGGGGCGACCTCCCTCCGGACGGGCGGAGTGTCCTGTTCGACGACCTCTCAGACTTGACGTTCCACGACCTGCAGATGGCCGTGACGCACCCACCGGTCGTCCTCAGGTCGGACCCGTGGCATGTCTACGACCGGTGGTAACTCGTGGTCGACCTGCTCGACGAACTCTTGGACCTCGCGCACGGGGGTCGGGCGTAGCTCGTCCGACTCTTTCGGTTCCTCTTCCTCTCCGCCGAGGCCACGCACCCCCCCGGGACGTGTGGGGGTGGCCGAGACCCAACCGGGACTCCTGTCCCCGTCCGGGACCCCGAGGGACGATCCTCCCCACAGACCCCAAGTCTACCCCGGTGTCCGAGTCGGGTCACCCCTTCCAGGGAGGTAACCCTCTCCGTACACCACCGGAATCCCTAGGGCCCTCGCTTCGCTACCCACTGGGGGGTGGAGGGCGTGGATCGGCGGTTCCTCTTGTCTGTCACTCTCCGTGAAAGACCCGTTTCTCGACATGACAGACTCGGACCACTCCCTTTCCCGGCCAGACTCTCGACGACTTCCCCTTAATCGTTTCCCACACGGGGTACCCGGGTCACCCCACGTCCGGTCAAGGACCAGTGGACCCAGAAAGCCAGGGTAATCTCAGGACTCCGTACCGGTAGACACTAGTCGGTACAGAAAGGGTGTGTGTTCCCGGGAGGGGGACCCAGGGGTCTGGGACGAGTCCGTCCGTGACCTGTTTCCAAACCACCGGGGTTCATGTCTGTCCTCCTGAGCCCTGATGACTGGACCCGAAAGTTCCCACCGTTACGGAGTCACTGGTCCCTCCCCTTCGGTCCTTGGACCCGAAAGGCCCCCCCTCTACTCGGAGCTCGGTCCGGGAGGGTTCGTTGGTCCCGGTCTCGGTCGTCCCTCCACCCCGTCTCGCCACGCCTCCGGACTCCGACGCACCCCTCCTCGACCACCGCAAGAGGCCCGGAAACCAGCAATTGGAGCGGGAAGGACGGGGGTCTGAGGCCCTTCTCTTCCGTTTCGACGTCTTTGTCGACGTCCTCCTCGCTGACGACGCGCGTGTCCGCGCCCGGGTCCGGCTCCAGTTCTTCTTCCATTCACTCCGGGGCTCCTCCGTACCGGGCCCCCGCACCGCCGCATCCCCCCGCACCGCCGCATCCCCCGCACCGCCGCATCCCCCCGAGTACCGACGACTGGGCGGTCCGGAGCGGGTGAAAACATCTGTGTGAACGACCTCAGGACTCCCCTCTGCCCAGTGGTCTCGTTACAGTGCCACCTCGGTCCCAGGGGTAAGAGTCCGGACGGGACGGGGGGTGGGCACTCCTGGACGAAGGAGGCCCGTTGGAGGGTTGGGAGGGATCCTCGTGACCACGGGTGTCGAGTCACGGGGGGGACCCCAGGGTGGATGTAAGGTCGGTCTGGGGTCCGGTTCCGGTAGTGGAAAGTGAGTGACTCCCAGGGGGTCGGTGACGCGGGGGGTGGGTGTCGTATGCCCGTCCTCATCGGTGACCGGACGACCTGAACACCAGGGATTTCTCAGGACTAGGACTGGGACCGGGCTCCTGGTCACACCTAGGGTGTCCCAGAGAGGACTAGGAGCATCGGCCTCTCTACAGTGAAATCGGACCGCAGAGGGCTCAAAGGTCCACGGAGGAAGGAGGGGGTGAGAGTGAGTGGGTCCCGGTCGTGGGACCACATGTCCGGTCTATCTAAAGGGATGGGGTTGGGATGACCTCCGGGACCGGGTGGGTGTCTGGTGTGCACTGGAGTCGGTGGCCTCTCCGACCCGGCCCGGACCCGGGGCCCAAGTCCCGTCCACAGGTCCGGAGTCGGGCCCACGTCACTCCGGCCCCACGTCCGAGTGCCGTAGGGGAGGAACGTCGCCCCGTCCTCCGATCACACGGCTAGGGCCGGTGGGCGGGACTTCTGGTTCCTCGCCAGGTTCGTACTCGACTACCTGTTCCTGTCCCTCCTCGTCGACAAAAAGAAGTGCATCGCACCGGAGGACGACCGACTCGTCCTCGTCTACCTCCGCGCCCCTCGTCTCCGTCCCGGACGTGCCCGGGGAGCGGGAGGTGCGACGCGGAAGTGTGAGTGGGTTTTATTTTCGACACAGCGAACCCATGGAGGCTCGGACAGAACCCTCCGTCTGTGTCATTGTTTTACAGTCAGAGGGGAGTAAACAGTGAAGTTGGTCCTTTACTATTCCCTATCTCCTTCTCTACCAATCTACCGTAGTGGTTGACTTACCTGAAGTCAAATTCGTTTGAGGCTCTCTCTCACCTCCTGTCCCTTCGGACTACGCGATGTTAGGTGCCCCAGGGTTTCTCAGTCTGCACTGAAACGCCGACTTCTTGTCACTGTTCCCTACCCGGGCAGACCGAAAGGACAGTCAGTCGACGACTCTGTCTGCACGGACCCCGCCCTAGTTAACGTCAAGACGTGTTCCACTCTACCCTCTAGTTGGCGTACAGTTGGACTCCACTGCCCCATTTTTGAAGTCACACTTGGCTCCACTACACGCGCTGGGTGGGATCGGGGTCGGACCCTAGAAGAAGTCGAGGTGGGTCACGACCACCCGACGTCCTACTGAGGATCGACGGTTTCGTGAGTTCACACCCTTGTTCGAGACAATGTGAGCTCCCCTCTACACCCGCCTCTGGGTCCGAGAGGCTCCGCTCTTGTTCGAGACAATGTGAGCTGCCCTCTACACCCGCCTCTGGGTCCGAGAGCCTCCGCTCAGTACGTCAAACAGGTAAAAGAGGGACTCCCTACTCCTCCCAGTAGAGATCCACCTCTGACTCACCTCCACACCCCAGTCGAGTAGAGGTGGTGTCCCACGCCGCACCCCCGTCGGGGCCGAGGTGGGACCCCACGCCGCACCCCCGTCGGGGCCGAGGTGGGACCCCACGCCGAACCCCCGTCGGGGCCGAGGCGGCACCGCACTCCGCACCCCGTCGGGGCCGAGGCGGCACCCCACGCCACACCCCGTCGGGGTCGAGGTGGTACCGCACTCCACAACCCGGTCAGGGGATGAGGAGGTACCCTGATCCAAAGTCCAGTGTGGGTTACGGTGGCACCCCACTCCACACCTCAGTCGGGGGTGAGGTGAGCCCACGTCACACCACAGTTGGGTTCGAGATGGTACTTGAATCCACGGTCTAGACTTGGTTTAAGTGGCTCCCCACGCCACGCCCATTCCACAGTCCAGTCGGGGGTGGGGGGCACCCCAACTCAACACCCCAGACGGGGTCGAGGTGACACTAGGCTCCAATCCCAGTCGGGATCGTTGAGGTACCCCACTCCACAACCGAGTAAGGGTGGTACTTCACTTCACACCCCAGTCGGGGTCCAGGTGACATCACACTCCACACCCCAGTTACGCGTTGAGAAGGTACCCACCTCCACACAGTCGGGGTCGACGTGGTTCCCGACTCGATACCCCATTCGAGGTGGTACCCAACTCCACACCCCAGTAGGGGTTGAGGTGGAAACCTACTCAACACCCCAGACGAGGTCGAGGAGGTACACCACTCCCAGTCCGGGTCGAGGTGGTACCCTAATCCACACTCCAGTCAGGGGTTGAGGAAGAACCCCACTCCACGACTCAGTCAGGCTTGAGGTGACACCCCACTCCACACCCCAGTCGGGGTCTAGGTGGTACCCCACTCCACAGCCCAGTCCAGGTCGAGGTGACAATACACTCCACACCCCAGTCGGGGTCCAGGTGGCACCCTACTCCATAGCCCAGTCCAGGTAGAGGTGGCACACCACGCCACACCCCAGTCGGGGTCTAGGTGGCACACCACGCCACACCCCAGTCGGGGTCTAGGTGGCACCCCACTCCACACCCCAGTCGGGGTCTAGGTGGCACCCCACTCCACACCCCAGTCGGGGTCTAGGTGGCACCCCACTCCACACCCCAGTCGGGGTCGAGGTGACAATACACTCCACACCCCAGTCGGGGTCCAGGTGGCACCCCACTCCACACCCCCAGTCGGGGTCGAGGTGACAATACACTCCACACCCCAGTCGGGGTCGAGGTGGCACCCCACTCCACACCCCAGTCGGGGTCGAGGTGACATCCCACTCCACACCCCAGTTAGGTGTTGAGAAGGAACCCCGCTCCACACCCCAGTCGGGGTGACACCACACGCCACACCCCAGTCGGGGTGGACCCCAATCATCATCCTAGTCAGGGGTTGAATCACATTACTCCACGCCCCAGTCGGGGTTGAGGTGACTCCATAACCCAGTCGGGGGCCGAGGTCACACCCCACTCCACACCACAGTTGGGATCGAGGTGGCACCCCACTCCAGTCCCAGTTGGAGTAGCACCCCACTCCACACCACAGTCGGGGTCGAGGTGGTACCCCACTCCAGTCCCAGTCAGAGTAGCACCCCATTCCAATGCCCAGTCGGGGTCCTGGTGACACCACACTCCACAACCCAGTCGGGGTGGCACCCCAACCATCACCCTAGTCGGGATCGAGGTGGTACCCCACTCCAGTCCCAGTTGGAGTAGCACCCCACTCCACACCCTAGACGGGGTTTGTGAAGCACCCCACTCGACACGTCAGTCGGCGTCGGGGTGACACATAACTCCACACCATTCCCTTCTCCTCTTCCCCTGCTGTCTCCTACTCTACCAACCTACCGCAGTGGCTGAGTTACCTGCTCAAACTCGTGCGAGACCCTTTATCACTTCCTGTCCCTCCGGACCACACGACGTCAGGCACCCCAGCGTCTCACACCCTGTGCTGGACCCCTGACTTGTTCCCCCATAAGTCTTCGTCTTGAGAACTCCAACGATAACGTCCCATACCGGTGTTCCGCCGTCCTAAAAAAAATACGTGTGAACACTAATGGAACCTTTACTTTCGAAACTCAAAATTGAGCTGACATTATGCCTTACATGAACTTCTTTGTGGGTTTTCGAACACAAGAAGGACTTGTAAGAATAAATAAATAAAATTATTAAAATAAATAAATAACCGGCACGGTACGTCGAGTACCCTAGAATTAAGGGACTGGTTCCGAACTTGGGAGCGGGGGACGAAACCTTTGTGTCTTAGAATTGGTGACCCGACGTCCCTTCAGGGGGACTCGTAATAAAAAATTTAATTAGAAATAAAAAATGACATCATTGTAACTATATGACACACGACAACCACCGTCAACTTGGATTGCACGAGAGCAATAAGTTAGCGGTACAGACTAAGAAAGACATCCTCACGGGGGAAAGCGGTCCGGGACAATGTGACCATTTTGTAGGTAGACACATGTGTACTCACACGTACGAATCTTCACAGATCCATGTATCCACATACTTACAGGTCTATCTATCTTGACAGATCTATGTATCCATATACTTATATACATATATACGTATCTGTATATCTATATATTTATGAATCTATATATCTCTGTATTTATAGATATATGTATCTGTATATTTATACATGTATATCTGTATTTGTACATGTATGTCTACATTTATAGATAATGTCTATGTATATCCGTATCTATAAATATATGTGTCTGTATATTTATAGACATATACACCTTCTACCAATGTGTCACCTTTTACGTTCTCTATTGGAATATCTGTTTAATCCACTATGTCTATCACCGTAAATATTCTAGTATGACCCTCTCTCTTTGTATTTGTTAGAGTTTTATTTCTCTTGTTTAGATTAGTACTAAGTACATTGATCAAAATTAGACCACCGTTATTTGGTTCAGATGCCCCTCAGTCATCTACTACCGTTTAAGACCTTCCCAGTCTATCACTTTTGTTCAATTTGCAAAGTAGAAACAAATGTTTCATATCGGATAGTTAAATACCTAAGTATGAACAACTATGGAGTTCATACGTAGTAGGATATATAGGAGTATACGGGTGTAGGTTTGACAAAGTTGAGTTTAGTAAGGTTCGTATTGAGGTTGAACGACGTTGAGATCCATCATTTAACAACGTTGCAGTACTTTTTCCGTGTAACATTAAGTAAACATATCTGGTCATTTCCGTTTCTAAAGACAGATTAATAAAATCTCCGGAATTTTTATCAAATTTTAAAGTTGAGAAGAACGAAGCGAAACAAGACTAGGTTAACTGTACCCTTTTCGATACCTTTCTCACGAATTATGTTAGACTCGAATGGTCCATATAGATAATAAACCACGTGTACTTCTAGACTCTTCTTCTAAAACTACCTATATCTTTCTTTATGACACCTACACCTTGTATCAATCCTTAACGCCTCGGTAAACTGGTCTCTCGTCAATGTCACCTGGTCGAGGTAGAGGGTGTGGGTGCTCCTGTTCGAATAGAACCACTATTGTAGTCGTTGACTCCTCAATCTTCACAATAGTGACACTTTTTTTCTAACACTTTTCTTTAGATACTTTACAAAAGTATCTATCTTGTGTTGAAAGGTTCTCCGAAATTTAAAGTCCATTTACAAGTTAATAAACTTAGAACTCACCTAATGTCTGAGCCACATTCAAAATGTCTGACAAGTTTCATTGTAAGATAAGGTAGGACCTTACTTATGTAATGGAAAACTAAGTACGTGAACACTGTGTGAATTAGTCTGAATCTCTGTTAGATACGACTTCTCACAAGACTTGGTCAAACACGTGTGGTCGACGTCTAGACTGTTCTTTGTAACTGAGAGTACGACAACGACAAGTCAACGATTCAACACAGACTGAGAAACACTGGGATACCTGACGTCGTACGGTCCTCAGGGACAGGAAGTGGTAGAGGACCTCTAACGAGTTTGCCGACAGGTAACTCAACCGCCACGGTGGGTTGGTAGAGAAGGAGACAACAGGGAAAGAGGTAAACGGAAGTTAGAAAAGGTCGTAGTCCCAGAAAAGGTGACCCAACTGAGAAGTGTAGACCGCCGGTTTCCTAACCTGGAAACCAAAGTCGTAATCAGGAAGGATCCTAATAAGTCCTGACTAAAGGAAATCCAAACTGACCAAACTAGAGGAAAGTTTAGTTCCCTGACAGTTTTTAGAAAAGATCGTGGTGTCAAGTTTTCGTAGTCCATAAACCACGAGACGGAAGAATTGCCAGGATGAGAGTGTAGGCATTTACTAATGCCCTTTTTGGTCATCGAAAATGAGATTGTATACCCTATAGTTTACACAAAAAAGTGTAACGGACGATTAAATCTGAGTATCAAGTATCAACTATATTGGTACAGCACAACATAAATTTGGGTTTCACTTTGTTTCTAAATAAAATTCTTTCAAAACGGATGATCATCTCAATAAAAGTGGTCTTTGAGAATGTATCCCAATCCCAATCCCAATCCCAAT
>SJYO01050595.1:0-10000 GCA_006410555.1 Capra ibex
TTGTCAAGGAACACTTTAAAGTACTATATTAAGGTTTTCAATAAGGTACCTTCAACGTAGTTATATGTAAGGAGGGTAATTAGGCAACTCTGGAGGTAAAAGATCTGTAGGAGTTGTTGTGAATAATGAATAAAAAACCATTTTCGGTAAATTTGTCCTTACTCCACCACATACAACATGAAAACTAAACGTGAAGTGACTATCACTACAACTCGTAGAACACTATATAAAGAACCCGTTAGACATACAGAGTAAACCCCCCTTTTAACAGATAAGAATTTTTTATCGTACGAAAAACATTTGACATAAACTTATATATTTTGAGTCAATGGATAGGTACGACGACGACGACGATTCAGTGAAGTCAGCACAGGCTGAGATACGTTGGGGTATCTGACCTGATGCGTCGGGGGGTCCGAGGCGGCAGGGACCCTAAGAGGTCCGCTGTTGTGACCTCACCCAACGGTAAAAGAAGAGGTTATGTACTTTCACTTTTCACTTTCACTTCAGCGAGTCAGCACAGGTTGAGAATCTCTGGGGTACCTGACGTCGTGTGGTCCGAGGAGGTAGATACTCTAAAAGGTCCGTCCTCATGACCTCACCCCACGGTAACGGAAAAGGTTATGTGGTTTTTTTTAATGTCTTTATGTTATTAGGATAAATGTTAACGTAGTTTTTTATTTTATGAATCTTTATATAAATTCGTTCCACAACTTTCTAGATACATACTTTTGTAAGTTCTTTGAACACTTTCTTTACATATTTCTGTGTTTTCCTTTGTATAAATTATAAATGACTGACCTTCTTAATTATAACAATTATGTAGGTATATAGGTTTCGATAGATGTATACACAACGTCACAGAAAGTTTTAAGGTTCCGTAAAAAGTGTTTTTTCTTTTTTTTTTAAGATGTTGAACATATTTTGACAACAATAACGTCAACGGTCCAATACAGACTGAGAAACACTAGGGGTCTGACGTTGTACGGTCTGAAGGGACAAGGAATGGTGAGGATCTTAAACGGGTTCAAGTACGGGTAACTTAGCCACTACGGTAGGTTGTTAGAGTAGGAGACAGTGGGAGAAATAGAAGACGGAAGTTATAAAGGTTCGTAGTCTCAGAAAAGGTTACTCAGTTGATTAGTGTAATCCACCGGTTTCATAACCTCGAAGTCGAAGTCGTAGTCAGTAAGACTTCTCATTTACCCCAACTAAAGGAAATACCAACTGACCAACTAGAGGAACGACAGGTTCAAACTTTTGTAGTCAAGAAGTCGTGAGACGGAAGAAATGACAGACGGGTCCAGAATGTACACATGTACTGATGTCCTTTCTCGAATCGGAACTGATATGTCTGGAGACAGTCGTTTCACTACAAAAACGAAAATTGTGTAACAGATCCAAACAGTATCGAAAGGAGGGTTCTTTGTTAGTAACAGTTTAAAGTACAGATGTCAGTGGTAGGTGTCACTAAAATCTCAGGTTCTTCTCCTTTAGACAGTGACGAAGGTGGAAAAGGGGAAGATAAACGGTACATTTACTACCCTAGTCTACGTTATTAGAATCGAAAAAACTATAACTCAAAATTCGGTCGAAAAAGTGAGAGAAAGTGGGAGTAGTTTTCCAAGAAATCAAGGAGAAACGAAAGACGGTAATCGCACCATGGTAAGTTTTTAGACTCCAACAACTATAAAGAGGGTCGTTAGAACTAAGGTCGGAAAACCTGAGTAGTTCAGGTCGTAAAGTGTACCGTACCAGACGTATATTCAATTTAGTCGTCCCACTGTTATAAGTCGGAACTACCTGAGGAAGTGATTAAAACTTGGTCGAATAATAAGGAACAGTAGGACATTGACAACGTAAAACTTGACGTTTGTCCAAAGAGTCTTCTGCCCATTCCAACAAGACCATAAGGGTAGAGGAATTCTCAAAAGGTTAAACAACTCTAGGTGTGACAAACCACTCCAGTTACTTCGTCTACAAAAAGACCTTAAGGGAATGAAAGAGATACAAGGTCGTTGACAACCGTTAAACTAGAGACCAAATAGACTGAAAAGATTTGCGTCGAACTTGTAGACCTTCAAGATCCAAGTGATTACGACTTCGGGTCGGACCTCCTAAAACTCGTATTGGAATGATCGTACCTTCTACTCAAGTTGACAAGTCACCGAACTTGTAAGAAATCATGACGGGAAGAACCCTTAACCCTACTCCTAACTGGAGAAGGACAGGAGACCGGTGACGACCGAAAAGGTTTAAAAGACTGTGTAACTCACCTCGTGAAATTATCGTAGTAGAAACTCCTAAAATTTATCGAAACGACCGTAAGATAGTGGAGGTGATCGAAATACCCGTCGACACGAAGAACTCTGGGTGAACTGAAGTGTACGGTCTAACAGTAACAGACCGAGACTCACTCTTTGATGTGGTAACACTAATAGACCCAGTAATTCTATATAAAAACATATAAAAAAGACACACGAAAAAGGTAAAGAAGAACCAGATAAAACGACATAATTTAGTGATTTGTGGTTTCTCACTTTCACTAGTACCCTTTCTTGTTTCAAACTCTGATCCCAACGACTAAAGTTTAACATATCTTTCGATATCATTAGTTCTGTCTTGCTAAACGAAGACCGTGCTTTTGTCTGCGTATCTAGTTGTCTGGTCTTGTCTCTTCGATCTTTCTTTAGTATGGGTATATAACAACCAATCGAATACTTTTCCCTCGGTTCTTATAGGTCACCCCTTTCCTGTTCGAAAAGTTTTACCGTGACTCTTTTGATCTATCAGGAAACTTTTTTACTTTGACACAGGGACAGAAAATGTTATGTGTCTTTAGTTGATTTTTCCCTAATTTTTCAACTTGTTTTCTGAAATTCACTAATTTGGGGATCTCCTTTTGTAACTCTATTAAAAGAAGGGAAATTAAGAGACGATATGATCCAACTAAAAATAAATTTTATCATTATGGTTGTATCTCGGTGTATTATGAGTGTCATCTAACTCTTTCTTTTTCGAATACTCCGTCCTTCACTTTGGTGTCTTTTAATCGTTATCATAGTTTTGTCCCCCGTCGTAATGGATCTTTCTTTCGTCTCAAGAGATTAAAAAACCTCTGTTGTCCTTGTTCGGTATACACTCGGTTGATCGAATTCGACATATGGTCTTTGGAGTGGTCTTCCTTTTACTTCAAGTATTTTATACGACTACGATTTGTAGTTTTAGGTCTGTTATTCTCTTATCCCATCCCAAATAAATCTACGACTTTTGATGAGTCTCTCCATCTGTACCTTCGTTTATGTGATTACTCGTAGCCTTTCTAGTTTCGTGTTCTCCCAGTCTTTTAGTATTTGTCAGAACCATCAGACTAGCTTTCTTATTCTCTTAGTTTAATATTTTGCTTTTATATTTCTGAAGTCGTGTACAATCTTGGTCTCTTACGAGTCGTCTCTTTTAAAACGGGAATCACTAGTCGCTTGTCTTCGGAGGTCGTAGTCCTTGTTTGTGCCCTGTCCTGAGTACTGACACGCGGAGACCCTTGTCGGAGTCAAAGTTTCAAACCCGTGATATGGTGGATTTTCGTTTACGTCTGTTCCTAATATCGAATGATACTGTGTCTTAGTGTCTATCATCACAAACAGTCAAATAAAAAGAGTAAGTTGATATTTCAATTACTTAGTGATTGGTTACTATTAACTGTGGTGGTCAAAGGTCAGTCTAGGAGAAATCAGTATGTTACCTATAGACTTGGACAATGTACTAGTTAGGGGTCATCATCAAAATTTTTAACTTAAATAACTACAAATTAACTTCCCATTAACGAAATGTTATGACATAACGAAAGCCGGTCTGTAGTCGTACTTTATCGGTATCCATACGGATACATGGGGGTGAGAACTTAGAGGAACGGTGGAAGGAAGGGCAGAGTAGGGAGCTTCAACAATGTCTTTTTATACCTTCCGAAGTACTTAAACACACAGTAGAAACCCGTCCCCGGCACAATTAGAAGAGTCATAATAAGGGTAAAAAATTATATACACGATGGTTCCGTTTGTGTGCATATTGTAAAATTCTCTTTTTTTTTAGTATATCAATCAGTAGATGGTTATTTACTAGTTAATGGAGATTATTTTAGTTTAAAATATTCCAGGTTTCAAGGTTCTTCCTTAAGTCAAGTCAAGTCGAGTCAGCGATTCAGCGCAGACTGAGAAACACTGGGGTACTTAGCGTCGTGTTGTCCGGAGGGAAAGGTAGTGGTTGAGGTCCTCAAGTGAGTCTGAGTGTAGGTAGCTCAGTCACTACGATAGGTCGGTAGAGTAGGAGACAGAAGGGGAAGAGGAGGACGGGTGCTAGGGAGGGTCGTAGTCTCAGAAAAGGTTACTCAGTTGAGAAGCGTACTCCACCGGATTCACAACCTCAAAGTCGAAGTCGTAGTAAGGAAGGTTTCTATCTTAATTCGTATATAAATACGTATTGTGTTCATATACACGTGTCTTTATCTATGTGTGTTTATACAGGTACAATATGTTCGATAATAAGAGAAACGGACAGTGTTATTCGAGAAATCAACTACTCTCTCTATCAAGGTTTAAAGAGATTGAATACAGAAGGAAAACTCTTGGTGAAGAAAATAAAAGTAGTGGATTAAAATTGATTGGTAAAATAAGAATCTATGGTACTGGGGAATATGATTGATTCTCGTCTGTTTTGGATCATTTACGATTATAGAATAGGAATTAATTTAATGGTGAGAAACCACTTAACCTTTTTTCTTAGTATAAGTCTAGAGTAAGTTCTCCTATTTTAGAGATAAAATAGTCAAGAGAACATGTTTGAGTTAAGAACGAGTGAAGTCAGAATTTAAGACGAATTAATGTTTCCTGTCTGTCCTTTTCATTATAATTTTAGTGTGAATGTTCTCAGATACTAAAATACGAAGACAACCGGTTTCTATCCCGGTCCTTATTAAAGACTTTATGATGTTATGTAGTGCCTTCGTACTTTCAGATCAAGAGGATAGTTTCTCCTCTACGAACCTCTACCAAGTCTTTGATTCGGGGTACCCAACAGTCCTATATGAGGACTGGTCTGTCTATTTAACACAAGAATTTATCAGTTTCAGTCCTTTCCCGTCCGAAACAAACGTCTCGACTACTACCACAGAATCCACGACTGGTCCATTATAAGAACATAATGGTAAACCTCTAAATAAACGATAAAAGAGCTTCTTTGTTTACATTACTCTTCTAATTTCTACGTATTTTTCTCTTCTCGACAGTTCCACGGATCTTCTTTCCGATCGGTCCTCTTGGTCCGGGTTGTGACTATTAACAGTCTCTGACATTGTCACTCACAAAATATCTGTCTCGTCTTGTTCACCTATTTTGGTTGCAAGATCCCAGTGAAACAAAACGTCAGTTTCTGTTTTATCAAAAGCGGATCCATGTCAGTAGTTCGAGCCTACACCAGGACCAACGTGTGTACATCTGGCTCTCGGTGTCCGTACACACTACACTGTAGTCCTTCACTTGTCTACTCACATAACCACGGGTCAGTGGACGTAAACGATTATTACCCTGGACCCCTTTTAATGAACGGGAGAGGTTCAGTAACGTAGAAGTAATTGTTTTGCACTACTAGTATCACTTCTAATTCCGATAGAGTGTTCCAAGAACACTTTGTGTTTAAAATTCTACAAAATTTCGAAAACCCTTTCATAGTTTTTGTACGTACCCCAATGATTCCACTCACTCGTCTAGGTTCATGTCATAAGGAAAAGAGAATCATAAGAGAAACATGAGTTATAATCGTTAGTCAGTCAGTAAACAAAGGAGAATGGGGTCGCAAAACCATTTGGTGTGTCCAGTTGACCTGAAAAGAACAGTAAAGTCACAGATTTTACGTTCGTAATCAGTTACAATCACTTTTTTCATGTTTGAGGATCTCCCGGAGCTACGGTCTCAGACGTCTTAGGCTTGTAATTTGACAGAATTTTTATACCGGATTTTTGAGACCGAGTCTTAATTCAAGGTTTACAAACGTCTCGTGTCTTCATGAAGACCCTCGTTATATTTTAATGTCCCTCATTGGATGAAGCGGTTGATAGATAGACATGTTTATAGTAGTAGGAAAATTTAACGGTGTCTTTCGTGAGGAAGAAGGGGTTGGGTCTATGATGTCATGGTTAAGGACGAGTCTCGTTGTCCCTTCTTCTTCCGAAGGGAGGTGCCCTGCCTAAACTATTGGAGTCCACTGATCTAGTAGAGTCTTACCGAGTACAAAAATTAATTTGTCCCAGGACGGACGAGGACGACGACCAGTACAGTTTAGACGAGGACACGGTTCCGTTGAGTACGGACAGGAGGACAGGGTTGTACTAACTGGAGGGGGACCTTAGGGAATGTCATGACCGTGAGTTACGGAGGTCCGACAGGGTGTTGTAGAAATTCGTAAGGTCTTATTACAAGTTACTCAAACATTCATGACACCACCACCACCAAATCAACGATTCAACACAGACTGAGAACTCTGGGGTACCTGACATCGGACGGTCCGAGGGTCTACCTTGGGAACGTATTCACTGACCCGATATGACAGGAAAGTTGTTCTTCCGACGTAGTCGGTTTGAAGTTTGTTGTGTCAGAGATCCAGTTTCTTCGGTAGTCGAGTATTCTACACCTAATACTTCTTTCCTAGTCTAAACACTTTAGAGTTTCTAAGGATTCTTCACGTTATTGTAAAAGTTAAAGGAAAGTAAGTAAAAGAAAACATTTAAAGGTTTTATTTACTAAAACATAAACAGTCGGTTCTTACGGTATTTTATTATGTTATCTGAATCACCTTATTTGTTTTCTTTAAATAAAGGAGTGTCAAGACCCCCAATCTTCAAGGTCTAGTCCCACGGTCGTTCTACTCCAAGACCATTCTTAAGAAAGGAGGATCCGACCTAAGAGGTACGTAGGAGTGTTTCCTACCCCCCTTCTCTCTATCTCCTTTTCTGTGTCTCTGTGTCTCTGTGTCTCTGTGTCTCCATTAAGAGACCACAAAGCGAAGTACTTCTGTGATTTGTATAACGAAGTCACAAGGTGGGATTCTCGATAAAATTGGAATTACCCGAAGCAAGTACGAGTTTACCATTTCTTAGACGGACGTTACACTCTCTGGACCCAAGATAGGGACCCAGAACTTCTAAGGGACTCTTCCTTACCGTTCGGTAAGGTCATAAGAACGGACTCTTTAGGGTACCTGTCTCCTCAGACCACCCGATCCCAGGTAAAGTTTTGTGTCATGAAACCGTCAATTCCGAGATTGTGCACTTCAACTTCTTGTGTCTAAGTCAGGTGTTATGATGGACTGTATTTCGTGAAAATCCACCCTGACCCCTTTTCCTTCGTACAACTAAAAGACCAGGAAGTCACAGAGAGACCCGAAAGAAGAGGTCCGAGTGTCATTTATGGGATATTTACTCTTGACGAGACGTCACTTGAACCACCTACCTTGTATAATTTGTTTCAACTTAGGACCAGTGTTTTTACTTATGACCACCAAAAAAAATTACGATGTTTAATAACAAAATTCTAAACGTCACTTATCGAAATCTCGATGTTATCCTCCCCTCAAATGTTAACCTTTGTTCATAAGACAAAGATTACTTTCATAAACTTTCAACATACAAGTAAGAAAGTCCAGCTAGTTCCTCGGGTTTCATCTCGTCTGTCGATTATTTTTTACCACGATTTCCAAAGATAATTTCTTATGACCTCATCCGACGAGCTGGGAGAACGTTTCCTACGAGGAGTGGATCCCTACTTTGGACTCAGAAGAATATAGAGGGCGTAAGTGTCCTTACAAGAAATGGTGATGACAGTGGACCCTTCGTGGTTCAAAACCAAGTTTTCATGATATAAACCAAGTTTATGATTTTTTTTTTTTTTTTCTATTATTATTTTTTCTCTTCCAACTTGAATCTTTTCAATCTACATTTTAGTAAAGATGTCTGTGTCACATATCTGTTTCATCCTTTTCCTACTGACAGTTTAAAACAGTACGGGCGAGGAATTTTTTTAATTTGTTGACAGTTTGCACAATTACAAGACCATTACCTAAGTGGATGACTTATAGGTTATTGGGATTGATTAACGGACTAGTGAAAGTCCTACGTTTTATACGGGTCCCGGTTGACATGATATAGTTACGGTGGTTGTCGACGGTGTCGTTAAGGGAGGTATGAGGACTTCTTTCTCTTTTTCAGGATCTCCGATTACACTCAGAAAGTGGACCCAAAAAGTGGCAAAGTCTACTCTGTCATACATCGAATGGTCCGAAGTATTATAATCTCCGATACCATTGACATGTACATCTTTTACCACCTCCTTGGTATTCGTTGACTTCTCTTTAATATAATACGTGAACTACTTCGTACTCACTTTAGTTCCCTACTGATTTCTAGACATCATCGTTGTATTTATTGTCTAGATATTTAACAGGTACGTCTGTTGCAATCAAGTTGGTTTCGTAATCTGTGTCCTAACGTCGATAATATGAGATACTTTTGTCCTTTACTTACCCTTGAAGGTACAATTTTTATATTCAAACGTTTTAAGTACTTATACATTCTTTGTGTGGGGTCAAAACTCATGAGGGACAATGATCACTGCCGATTCACCCTCAGGATATGACGTGGTGGGCTCGGGAACGTAGACGGAAAGTTCCGAGAGGACTAAGACGAAGATGAGAGACTGTTGAAGTAAGCAGTAAGAGTTACTGAGAAGACAGTGGAAAATTAAATATTCAGAGGGGGTGTTACCGGATATTTTACAACGAAACGAAGAGTACAGGCGTTTTTAACGGAGACAAGACTCCTGTTGTGTCAAATGTATAGTTCGGAGTTAGTAAATACCGTCGAGGTTTTAAAAGTGGTAATACTAAAGAGGAAAGACTAAAGTACGTAATAGGAAGGAGGATTGTAATAAATTTTAGAAAATTGTGCGTAGGGGGAAATTTTATGATAGAAGAGAGAGAGGTTGGAAGAATTACTAGGGTCTTAAGAAAAGGAGACAATTCGAGTAATCATTACTACTACTAGTTCATTTCTTTTTCCATTTCTCCTTCTTCTCCTCCCTAACAAGTTATTCGAATTTAAATTGCAAATAACTCTCAATGATGTACCGGAGTGTAAAACGATTTGTGAAATACACGTAATGATTAAATTAGGATAAGTCAAGAGACAAGAAATGGTCATTTTTCCAAATACCGACATTTCTTTAGTTCGTATAATTAATCTCCAGAAATCGGGGGCCCTAAAAGTCCGAGTTAAGACGATCATCATCACTTGATCTGGGAGGTAACACTTAGGGTGACTACGACATTGATTTCTGTTGCAACACGGTAAAAGACGGACCTCTGTATAGTTGTTTTGTCTGACAAGACTATAGTCGTCCCTCGACCACAACCCTAGTTGACTCCTCTCTTTCGGTCAAATCCTTTTAGTACAGAAGAGTAACAGAGAAACAACATTATAGTATTTTGTTAATGACTAGTTTGTAGTTATGCTTACTGAGTGGACTAAGTAATTATGTTTACTTAGTGACCCACAGTCACTACACCCGTGTCCACCTTAGGGAGAAAGGACCCAGTCCGTGACGTCCGTGTATGACTGAACGGCATTTATGAATCTAAGAGAGTGCGTTTATATGTTTGTATTTTCTTGAGTGACTCACCACCATCTTAAAGTCTCCTTTTTTCTTTTAAGAAGTACAATATTTAATCTTACGTAGTCTTCTTAGTCAAGGATTTTATTGGATCTAAAAATTATGTAGTGGTTTCACACTTGATTATCGAATGTAAAATATTAAAACATTGAAAATGATAGAAGTTTTTAGAGGTGTATGTGTATCCTTATTGGTTCACAAAATCCAGTCGACGAGACTCGTTTCTAGTGTACGATGGTTTTGGTGACTTAATACTAATAAAATTACTCTGACACAGAAGACCAACG
>SJYO01050742.1:0-20000 GCA_006410555.1 Capra ibex
CTTCCAACACTGTGACCAAATTCAAAAGGCCATATTCAAACACAACAATGGGCCCATATAAAGCAAGAGGAGAGCTTTTCTGTCTGTATCCTATTCTTAGCAGGGAAGCCTTTCCCAGACAAACTCTGCCATCAGATTGCATTTCTCATCAGCTCATCGTGCAGCAGGGATTCATAGTGAAATCTCCACCACCTTCCATTTGGTAAAAATATCAAATCTCAGGTACTCCCCAGGAAAAATGGAAATTGCTCTACCGAGCCTGACAGCTGAACCTAAGAAGGAATCAGGCAGATGAGGAGGGAGGAAGGGCATGTTATGATGGAGGCCGAGACAGGAGTGAGATTGTAAAGTCAGTGGGTGGGGAGGGGATGATAGGGGGCGGGAGGAAGCTAGGGAGTATGAGTGTGAGCACACCAGCCATGTGATGAACAGAGAGAGGTCTGGGTGGCTGGAAGATCAAGTAGGGCATGGAGCACAAGGAGGGTATCTGGTGAAGATCCGGCATCTGGGAGCAGACAAGTCCTGCTGCGCCTCGTTCAGGAGGCTGGACAGTATCCTAAGAGCATCAGGCAGCCCATACAGAATTTTGAGCAGGGGCGTCATGCCGAAATTGCACTGAAGAAAGCTTCCCTTCTTCAGGCAGCAGGACAGACCATGTGTTGGAAAGCATCAGGATTGCTGGTGCTTGTCATGGAGAAACACGAGGGAAACCTGGCCTAGGGAATTCACTGTGCTGATGGAGAAAGGAGCAGAATCTTAGACTTAGGAGGCAGAGAGGTGAGGCTTGATGATTTAGAGTGTGGTGAGAGAGAAGCAGCAGGCAAGGATGGCTTTAAGCATCTCTGGCCTAAGCAGCTGGGGAGAAGGCTGCCTTGCACTGAGTCAGGTAACAGGTAAAGGAGGTGCGGCTGTGCGGGGAGCGGGCAGATGGGTGCAGTTTGGACATGTGGAATATTCCTTGCCTGGGGGAATCAAACATGTACTATCAGAGCGACTTGGGGGAGCTGACCTAACTTCTCTGTGCCCATGTTGCCTCATCTGTGATAGGAGGAATGAGACTAATAATTAAGAAAAAAAGGAATTTCCTGTTTCATTGCTTTAGTCTAGGAGAATATTCTCCTTTTACAAAGAAGGGCTGTCTTACTGTCAGGTATTCCATCAGTAAAATGGGAATGTATCTGCTTACCCATATATCCACTTGCTTTTACATATCTGCTTTGTGTATTTTCACCATGTGGTCTGTATTGTCAACTGTAAATAAAAAGAAACTCAAAGGAACAAGTGTTTCTTGTCACATGCATGCAGAACGGCAGTCCATCAGCCTATTTCTCAGAGAAACAGCCCCCTTTGGAACCTCCTGTAGCTCCTCACTCCCTCCAGGGGGTGGGTAGAGGCCTGTGGGACCCAGTGTGTCTTACACTTCTCTTCCCAGTGAAAGCATCTCCGGTGTCCCGGAAGTTGCCTAGAACTTGTCGAGTGTAGTCTCCCTGCAGCCCTGTCAGTGACTAGGGGAGTCTGTAGTCAGGAAGAGAGTGCTGAGCCTGATGTGTTGATCTGGAAACCATCACTGTGTGGTGCTGAGCTGGGAGGTGATGAAGCCACAGATACCTAGATTTGAATCAAGGTCCCACCACTTATTTCTTCTGTGACCTTGGGCAAGTTACTTACACTCTCTGTGACTCAGTTTCCTCATTGAAGAGGATGATGATCCTATTCTGCGATAATGACTCGTTTTTGCTGCTTTCATTTAGATTAGCAAAAAACCAAACCATTTGAGAATTATACAGTGATGTTCAAGTGTCGATTACTTCCAGAGTAAAAATGGAACCTGTCAACAAAGACATGAAAAGATGCTCAACCTCACTCATCGTGAGAGAAATCCAAATCAGAACCACAACTAGATATCTTGTCACAGCGGTCAGAATGGTCATCATCAGAAAGCTACACACAATAAACGTTGGAGTGGATGTGGAGAAAAGGGAATCCTCCTATACTCTTTGTAAAAATGAAAGTTGATACAGCCACTATGGAGAACAATATGGAGATTTCTTTTAAAACTGGGAATAAAACTACCATGTGCTGTGCTGTGCTTAGTTGCTCAGCTGTGTCCGACTCTTTGCAACCCCATGGACTGCAGCCCACCAGGCTACTCTGCCCATGGGGATTCCCCAGGCAAGAATACCAAGGTGGGTTGTCATGCCCTCCTCCAGGGGATCTTCCCAACCCACTGAAGCCGGTCTCCCTCAGTGCAGGCAGATCCGTTATTGTCTGAGCCACCAGGGAAGCCCATAAATACTGGAGTGACTAGCCTATCCCTCTCCAGGGGGTCTTCCCGACCCAGGATTTGACCTGGGTTCTCCCACACTGCACATGGATTCTTTACCAGCTGAGCTGCCAGGGAAGCCCATAAAACTACCATATGACCCAGAAATCACACTATTGGGCATATGCCCTGAGAAAACTATAATTCAGAAAGACACATGCACCCAAATGTTCCTTGCACCAGTATCTACAATATCCACGACATGGAAGAAATGCAGATGTCTGTCAGTGAATGGATAAAGATGCTGTGGTACATGTATACCATGGAATAGTAATCAGTTAGAAGAGGAGACAAATTTGAGTCATTTCTAGTGAATTGGATGAAGCTAGAGCCTGGTATACAGAGTGAAATAAATCAGAAAGAGAAAAACAAATATCATACATCAACACATATATGTGAAATTTAGAAAAACAGTACTGATGAACCTATTTGCAGGGCAAGATTAGAGTCTCAGACATGGACAAGAGAATTATGGACACAGCAGGCAAGGAGAGGACGGATTGAATTGAGAGAGTAGCACTGAAATATACAGATTACCATGTGTAAAACAGACAGCTAGCGGCAAGCTTCTGTATAGCACAGGAAGCTCAGTTTGGTGCTCTGTAATGACCTAGAGCAGACAAGGCAATGGCACCCCACTCCAGGACTCTTGCCTGGAGAATCCCATGGACGGGGAGCCTGATAGGCTGCAGTCCATGGGGTCGCTAAGAGTCGGGCACGAGTGAGTGACTTCGCTTTCACTTTTCACTTTCATGCATTGGAGAAGGAAATGGCAACCCACTCCAGTGTTCTTGCCCAGAGGATCCCAGGGACTGGGGAGCCTGGTGGGCTGTCGTCTATGGGGTCGCACAGAGTCGGCCACGACTGAAGTGGCTTAGCAGCAGCAGCAGCAATAACCTAGAGGGCTGGGGTTGGGGAGTGGAAGAGAAGTTCAAGAGGGAGGGGATATATGTATATATTTATAGGTGATTCACCCTTGTCCTACAGCAAAAATTAGCACAACATTTAACGCAATTATAATCCAAGTTTAAAAGGTGAGGGGTGTTCGAACCTCTCTGCCTTTATACTTGTCTACTGGGACCGGCATGAAAGATGCTCATATTTACCGTGCTGACAAAGTTCAACTTCACCTGAGCTGTTAAGAAAAGCCACAGTAAAGAAATCTCTGCAGACTTTCATGTCCCCAAAATGATTTAATGCAAAGTACCACCCTTCCCTGTCTGACTTCGGTAAGACTCATCCAAAGTATCCAGTGACTCCTGAGTTTACGGACTACAAGGTCAAGTACAGACCTTCCTCCTTGTCAGTAAAGGGCAGACACAGACCATCCAACTCCTTGTTTTCTGTCTCATGACTAGGAATGGAGATTAAAAGTCAGTTCTCCTGAAACTAGCTAGTCACAAAGATAATCATTTCCTCTTCTGTCGACGAGATTTCCCCCTAAATGTTTTCCCACCTGCAAAGGTCCCCACGCTCACTTCTCTACTACTCTCTGTGGAATGAAGCACAGTGCAAAACCACCTTGCTGGCAGTCTGATCTTCAGGTCTGTGGTGCTCTCCCAATTGCAATCGGTAGAAATACAGCCAGTGTCTCTAATAGTTTGCTTTTACTCTTTCCTAGTGTGTTACTAGTGACAATTGGTAGAAAAACATGCAAGTGGCAGGAGCTGCTCCTCATGTTGACAGGCGACAACACAAATTACCAGGCATCAGGGAGAGGCCCCCGCCTTCCGATCCCAAGAGGCGACCATCACCGGCTGTCATCTGTGTGGAAGGAAACGTCCTGCGACTCTGGCAAGGATGGTCCCTCCGAGCCTCCAAGCTGCTGAGAGAGGCCCTCCGGGCACGCAGTCGAGAGGACCCGGCACTAACTCCTCTTCTCCGAATCGCCCCCGCCCTACTGCCATCGTCCCCGTGGAGGAACCTACTTGTCTTCAGGCCATTCCAGGCTCCCTCTCAATCCACTACAACCCAGCGAATACACAGGAAGGTCCTTCTACAAGGAAGGGAGGGGTAAATGGCCCATCTTTGTGACGTCAACACCAGGCCCGCCAACTCCTCACCCCTGAAGGGCTGCTAGGCTCTAGGACGCTGGAGGACTCCTCTCTGTGGTCTTTACCCTTCTATTCCACACACACTAAGGATGGGAGGCCGACCGCCACCCACTCCCGGCTTCTCGCACGGGCTGAGGATGGGAGGCACTGCATTGGCGTCCTGCTGTTGAGAACCTGATCCTGAGAAGGAATGTGTGAGAGCGAGGGGTAGAGACAGGGACAGGCACGCAGAGGAAGACATCTATCTCTCTAGGACCAACCAGGTGTGCCTTAGTGTCTCAGGACCAGAATCCTCTTTAGCCAAATGGGATCTGTGTTCTCTCAGAACAGTTCTTTTCCCCAGATGCCCCACCACTTTAGTATCAGATGGCGGTTGGACAGTCTTCAGTGGAGTTCAGTTGCTCAGTCATATCTGACTCTTTGTGACGCCATGGACTGCAGCACACCAGGCTTCCCTGTCCATTACCAACTCGCGGATCCTACTCAAACTCATGTGCATCCCGTCGGTGACTCCATCCGACCATCTCATCCTCTGTTGTCCCCTTCTCCTGCCTTCAATCTTTCCCGGCGTCAGGGTCTTTTCCAATGAGCCTGTTCTTCTCATCAGGTGGCCCAAAGTATTGCAGTTGCAGTTTCAGCATCAGTCCTTCCAATGAATATTCGGGACTGATTTGCTCTAGAATGGACTGGTTGGATCTCCCTGCAGTCCAAGGGACTCTCAAGAGTCTTTTCCAACACCACAGTTCAAAAGCATCAATTCTTTGGCACTCAGCTTTCTTTATAGTCCACCTCTAATATCCATACATGACTACTGGAAAAACCAAAGCTTTGACTAGATGGACCTTTGTTGGTAAAGTACTGTCTCTGCTTTTTAATCTGCGGTCTAAGTTAGTCATAGCTTTTCTTCTGAGGAGAAAGTGTCTTTTAATTTCATGGCTGCAGTCAACATCTGCAGTGATTTTGAAGTCCAAAAAAAAAGTCTCTCACTGTTTCCATTGTTTCCTCATCTATTTGCCATGAAGTGATGGGACTGGAAGCCATGATCGTAGTTTTCTGAATGTTGAGTTTTAAGCCAACATTTTCACTCTCTTCTTTTACTTTCATCAAGAGGCTCTTTAGTTCTTCTTCACTTTCTGCCATAAGGGTGGTTTATTTTTCACTCTCCTTTTTCAAGTTCATCAAGGGGCTCTTTAGTTCTTCGCTTTCTGTCACAAGGGTGGTGTCATCTGCATATCTCAGGTTATTGATATTTCTCCCAGCAATCTTGATTGCTTGATTGCTTCAATCTTGATTGAAGCTTGTGCTTCATGTGACACGGCATTTCGCATGATGTACTCTGCATATTAAGTTACATAAGCAGGGTGACAATATATAGCCTTGATGTACTTGCGAACCCCATGAACAGTATGGACAGTCTGTATGTGACTTATTTCTCTTTCTCTCCTTGTGGATCACCAGTTTAAACTGATATCGAAACATCCTATGGACATCAGTCAGTGACCAGGGTAACTGGGCTCAAATCGGTGTTCACCAGGTTCAGAAGTAGGCTCTTTCCTTTACATCAGCTTCCTCCACACCTCCTGTCCCACGTCACGAAATGAGACAAAATAATGAAGTATTTTCAGGGGAAATGCGTTTCCCATATAGAAATCATCACAGGTGTTCTTTCTCAAGGGTGTGTGAGTTAGACCTTGATGTGACATAGAAATAAGTACATACTTTTAATAGGCTCCTTGAGTCCTGCCTTGGTGTGCAATGCTTTTGAAAACTTTTATCTCCTGAATCGACCAGTAGCAGTGTATAGTAATCTAAAAAGGAAGGCATCTTTGGTTGTCTGGTTTCCTGGGGTACAGCTGATCTTGGACAGTAGACCTCTGCTGTGGTCAGAAATTTGGATATATGATCAGTTAGGGGTTTCCAGGCTGGATGGCATCACGGACTTGATGGATGTGAGTCTGAGTGAACTCCGGGAGATGGTGATGGGCAGGGAGGCCTGGTGTGCTGTGATTCATGAGGTTGCAAAGAGTCGGACACGACTGAACAACTGAACTGAACTGAAGTGAGGGGTTTCCATTTATATTTTGATTGTTGTTGATTAGTCCCTAAGTCGTATCCCATTCTTTTGAGATCCCATGGACTGTACCCACCAGGCCTCTCTGTCCATGGGATTTCCCAGGCCAGAATACTGGAGTGGGTTGCCATTTCCTTTTCCATGGGATCTTCATGACCCAGGGATCAAACCCCGGTCTCCTGCATTAGCAGGTGGATTCTTTACCACTGAGCCACCAGGGAAGCCCTTGTATTTCCAATACAATTGCCTTATATTTGACATACCTCTATTGGGTGTATTACATACGTCTATGCGCCTGTGGGTTAGGGGTGCTTTGCTTGTTTGTTTTGTCAGAAACAGAAAAGTGAAGTGGCATTGCTTGCTTAAGTCTCTCAGGGAACCAGCAACAGTAAAAATGTATTTTTTTTTAAAGAGTATTTCCATATCTTAAGGAGATGAACTTCCACAACTCCCTATGAAAGGGGTTTAGTCTTCTGCCTAGAATGTACTGACATTGAATGAACTCTTTCATGAGTGGTCATTTTAGGAAAAAAGTGGCTCTACTCTTTTTACTTGATTATTGGCTACATTTAAAATTATGCTTGAGATTGTGTGAAATAGGAAAGTAAAACTACAGATCCCAGTGATCCATTTTCTTTATCCTGCGTGTGGGTGCAGTACAAACTCAGTGTAAACCATCAGTTTGGGTAGAGCCAACATGCCCTGCATGGAAGTTTCGTTTATAAAGTGGACAGACTGGATGTGCTAACAGGAAATCTATACTTTGTTCAGCAGATTATTTGTCTAATAAACGAGGACCTAGAGCCAAGGGACTGTGTAACGTGGTGATTGAGAGCTAAAATAGGTGACAACATTGAGAGAGAGAGTGGTATTATGAATAGTGCAGAAACCTTCACATTTCAACCCACACAGATGAAAAATGGTCAGGACCACTACCAAGCAGTGTGACCTTGAGTAAGATGCTCACCCTCTCTGATCCTCGGTTCCCATGTCTGCAAATGGGGACAATAATATTATACGTTATCGCACCCCCAGGAGAAGCCCATTCCTGACCCTCTGATCCCAGCCTCCGCTGGCTCCTGAGGCCAAGGCTCTCATCACCTTTGTTTCACCACTGTCTTCAGTCTGGCTCCCTGCCCACCCCACGGTGAGCTCCTTGAGGACCCTCTTGCTGTATGGAACGTCCTTTTGCTCACAGTGTCTGGAAAGCACCCATCTGGGAGTCTGGTGCCCCACAGGTGCCCAGAACACGTTCACCATCTTATGAGAGATGATAAGGTGAGGTACACAGAGCAGTGCAGCTGCTGATACGTTGTCAATTTGTTTGCTGCAAACAGCCTACACAAAAACAGTGGCTAGAGCAAACCTCTTGGCTCAGTTTTCATAGGTCAAGGGCTGTTTCTGTCTTTTATTCCCACATTGTCCAGAACCCTATTGTACCAGAAACACTCACCTTTCCCCTTCCTAGTGCATCACCATCAGAGCAGCTGTTTCTCAACTGAATTGCCAGTGAGTGAACCCTGAAAATTCTAGGCTCACATTCCCGTTCCTTTGAGCGGGTGATGGGCATCCTGTCTTCTATCCCCACTTGGACAGGAGTGTCTAGTGTCCGTCTCTTTCCACTTGGCTTCCCATTTATTCTATATGTTGGACAATCCGTTACCTCCTGAGACTGAGGTCTGTCCTAGGCTATGCCTGCTTTCAGCACTGTGCAGAGGGCATTGATGACTGGGTGGGCACTGGGGGGATACTTGTGGGATGAATACAGCTCAGACAGCCAGGCTATTTTATGTCACGGGTGACAGGTGTAACTTCCACTCATTCTGCCATCAGCAGGATGGACAGTTTGAACCTGCTGATCAGTGTCCTCGGGCAAGTCCACAGGAGCTCTGTCACTCTGCTCTCATCTTCCTCTTGCTTCCATAGCTTCTTCTGCTCCATACCTTTCCTTTGTGCTCCCGCTGCTCTCCATGTACATGTACGCTGTGCTTGAGCTGATCCATTCCCCTGATTTCTTGCTGTGTGATTGTCAGTTACCTTTCTGATTAGGTTCTTTGAGGAGTTTTCTCTTTACTCACAGTCCAAGGTGAATGCTGCTATACAGTAAGCATCATGGGTCTCCTTTTATTGTTTTTCTTTCATTTCCTCCTTTTTTTCTTCCTTTTTTCCATTTTATGAGGAAACAATGCAGTGTGTGGGTACAGACACTAGCTCTGATTCTAGACAACTTTCCTTGCACCCAGTTCACCCACTTGTTATCACATCTTGAGAAATTAAATTGGCCCACTGTGCCATACCAGCCTCACCTGAAAATGGGTGAATTATTCTGAATAACGCCATGGACTGAGCAGGTTGTATTTTTGAGTATGGAATGAGGTTAGTAGAGATGTGCTGGCATATTCCCTGGTGTAACAACTACTGAGCTTCAAGGTCACATTAAACATCTGTGTCCAGCCCTAGAGGCTCCTTCCTTCTCAGCCACAGTCCTCAAGCTTTTCCCTCACAGCTAGACGAACCCTCACCAGGAGGCTGGCTTATCTGTTACACCTCTCCCACCTGGAAACCACTCACAGACCTCATCTTCTGTTGCGTGCATCATTCTGTTCCTGGTAATTTTGTCCTCAGATGGATTGATGCTCCTCCAATTGCAAGGGGATGCCCAGGACTGATAACAAGGGTGTGATGTTTCCCTGCTCCCCCATGGCATGGAAACTCTCTGGGACCTGTGCCTAAACTCCTCTCCCCATGTCGTCTCCCTCCATCCCTCAGTTCACAGTTACACTCAAGCTGGGTTCCAGTGCAGGCCCTACCAGCCCAGGCACTCTCCTTCAGCCTCAAATTCCTTATCTGTAAAATGGCAATAAGTCTACTTGCTGGTGAGGTTTACTGGGAGACCTACCAGAAATAACAGATGTAAATCACCTAGTGCCCATGACCTGGCAGGTGGAAGGCACTAAATAAATGGCTGTGTCCTCTACCTATCAGCTTCTTTAATGCACAGCATCCGGTGTGGAATGATACTGTGACTCAGCCAATGTCTTTGGATTGGACAGAGAAAGATGTGACATACTGGGGGTATATTAGGCTTCTCCAGAGTAACACAGCCAATAGAGAGAGACTTATTTTAGGGAATTGGATCATGGGCTTGTGGGTGCTGACAGTTCTGATGTCCTTTGGGCCGGTCGGCTGGCTGGAAATCCAGGTTGCACTCTAGAGACCCAAATCTGCAGAGCAGGCCGGCAATTTTGAGTCTCATGCAGGGTTTCTCAGGCTGTAGTCTTGAGGCTAAATTGTTTCATCCTCAGGAAGCCTCAGTCCCTGCTCTTAAGCTGTTTCAACTGATTGGATGAAGAAACTGCACCGCCCCCCATCCCCGTTATGCCGGGTAATATAATTCCCTTAAAGTCTACTTGGAGAAAAGTTATGACCAACATAGACTGCATTTGAAAAGCAGAGACATTACTTTGCCAAGAAAGGTCTGTCTAGTCAAGGCTATGGTTTTTCCAGTAGTCATGTATGGATGTGAGAGTTGGACTATAAAGAAAGCCGAGTGCCAAAGAATTGATGCTTTTGAACTGTGGTGTTGGAGAAGACTCTTGAGAGTCCCTTGGTCTGCAAGGAGATACAACCAGTCCATCCTAAAGAAAATCAGTCCTGAATATTCATTAGAAAGACTGATACTGAAGCTGAAATCCCAATACTTTGAACACCTGATGTGAATTGACTCACTGGAAAAGACCCTGATACTGGGAAAGATTGAAGGTAGGAGGAGAAGGGGCCAACAGAGGATGAGATGGTTGGATGGTATCACTGACTCAGTGGACATGAGTTTGAGTAAGCTCTGGGAGGTGGTGATGGACAGGGAGGCCTGGCATGCTGCAGTCCATGGGGTCACAAAGAGTTGGACAGGACTGAACAACTGAACTGAAGTGAACTGAACTGAAAGGCTATTGATCGAGTATCCAAGTACCTTACTAGCCCGCCATCTCGTGGCTAACATCTGAAAAATGGGGCACCAGATCCAAGCTAAGATGACTTTTACTTTATTCATCACAGTGGGGAAGCAGTACCCTGAGAGACATCACCTCCCAAACAGAATCTCTGGCCAATGGGCTGTCTCTCTAGCTTTACTCATCTCAAGCAAAATCTGTTCCCTGGCCTCAGAAGCCATGTAAGATAACGAAGGACACTTGAAGAAGTGGTGATTTAAGGAGAGTTTTGGCATGATATATATTTTTTTCATTTGGGCCCAGTGACTGCAGGGAATGAAATGGGGTGGGGTGGTGAAGGAAATGAGATGATGAATTTATTGCCTCAGCCACCTCCCTGCCCCCAGGTAGCCGACTTCTATAGATCTAACTGGTATTAATGCCTTTGTGTATAGGCTCACTATTAACACCACGTGTGTGGTATGAGAAACTTGGTGGGCAGAGCAGATAGCATGGCCAAATATTCATTTCTCAGAGTGGATGGAGGGAGAAGAGAGAAAAGAATATTGATCCATGGTTTACTTGTGAGTCAGTTTCTAAAATCTCAGTATTTCTTCACGAGGTGTGTGTGTGAATTCTTTTCTTTATCTGAAAATGGGCTTTCTAGGTGAAGAAATATTGTGAGAGACTCCTTGTGACATGTGAAAAGTGGTTGGGAGTGAATTGGGTTAAGGTCATTTTCCAAATGTTTCACACCAAGTTTTTGTTTAAGGGGAGAGCAGTGGCCCTAAAGAACTGAACTAAGTGGTTGAAATACAGATCAGTTACTGAAATGTGAAGAGACTCTTTCTGTAATGTGTGTTCATCCTAGCCTGTGGTCACAGGCCACTCATAGGATTTGAACCGTGTTTTCCTAATGTGTTTCATTTCCTGCCCTTGAATGTGCTGGAGGCTGCAGTTCCAGTTACTAAAGTTCCGAAGTAAGTTCTCTGAGAAGAGTAGTTTCTAGAAACGAGCAGTGCCTGGGAAGCTGCTCTAAAGTTTTAATATAGCCTGTGATGTAATTTTTGTTAGCTTCACCCAAGATATGATTATTCAAAGAATATAGAGATGCACCTACTTCAGTATCTACCATTGGATTGTTCAAATGAACACACAGTAAGATCGGCCTGGTTTTCTTTCTTGTTTCTTTCTTTATTGTTGGCGGCACTGAGTCTTCGTTGCTGCACGAGGGCTTTCTCTCGCTGTGGAGAAGCAGCACTACTCTAGCGGTGGTGCACGGGCTTCTCATTGCGGAGACTTCTCTTGTCGCGGAGCATGAGCTCTAGGCGCGTGGCTCCAGTAGTTGGAGAAGGCAGGTTCAGGAGTTGTGACACACAGTCGTAGTTGCTCTGTGGCACGTGGGAACTGCCTGGACCAGGGACTGAACGTCTGCCCGTTTCATCGGCAGGTGGATTCTTTTTTTAAAATTTTAATCATTAATTTATTTTAATTGGAGAATAATTCCTTACAATATTTTGATGGTTTTTGCCATATATCAACAAGAATTGGCCGCAGGTATATATGTATTCCCCCATTCCTGAACTAGGGGTCCCACCTTCCTCCCCAACCCTCTCCCTCTGGGTTTTCCCAGAGCACCGTCTTTGGGTGCCCTGCTTCATGCCTTGAACTTGTTCTGGTCGTCTATTTTACATGTGGTAATGTATCTGTTTCAATGCTATTCACTCGAATCATCCCACCCTCCCCTTCCCCCACTGAGTTGAAAAGTCTGTTGTATAGGTCTCTGTCTTCTTTGCTACCCTGCATGTAGAATCGTTGCTACCGCCTTTCTAAATTCCATATATATGCATTAATATAAGTATTTGTCTTTCTCTTTCTGACTTACTTCTCTCTGTATAACAGGCTCCAGGTTCATCCACCTCATTAGAACTGATTCAGGTGTGTTCCTTTTTAATAGCAGGGTAATATTCCATTGTGTATATTTACCACAACTTCCTTATCCATTCATCTGCTGATAGACAGCTAGGGTGCTTCAATGTCCTAACTGCTGTAAATAGTGCTGCAGTAAACATTGGGGTACATATGTCTCTTTGAAATCTGGTTTCCCTGGGGTGTATGCCCAGCAGTGGGTCGTATGGCAGTTCTATTCCCGGTTTTTTAAGGAATCTGCACACTGTTTTCCATAGTAGCTATACCAGTTTACATTCCCACCAGCCGTGAAATAATGTTCCCTTTTCTCCCCACCCTCTCCAGCATTTATTGTTTGTAGGCATTTTGATGATGGCCATTCTGACCTGTGTGAGATGATACCTCATTGTGGTTTTGATTTGCATTTTTCTAATAATCTGTGATACTGAATATCTTTTCATGTGTTTATTAGCCATCTGTATGTCTTTGGAGAGATGTCTGTTTAGGTCACTTGCCCACTTTTTATTGGGTTGATCATTTTTAAAAAATTTATTTATTTTAATTGGAGGTCAATTACTTTACAACATTATATTGGTTTTGCCATACATCAACATGAATCTGCCACGGGTATGTTCCCCATCCTGAACCCCCCTCCCACCTCCCTTCCTGTACCATCCCTCTGGGTCATCCCAGTGCACCAGCCCCAAGCATCCTGTATCATGCATTGAACCTAGACTGGCAATTTATTTCATATATGATATTATACATGTTTCAACGCCATTCTCTCAAATCAACCCACCCTCTCCCTCCCCCACAGAGTCCAAAAGACTGTTCTATACATGTGTCTCTTTTGCTGTCTCGCATACAGGGTTATCGTTACCATCTTTCTAAATTCCATATATATGCGTTCATATACTGTATTGGTGTTTTTCTTTCTGGCTTACTTCACTCTATTATACAGAAAGAAAAACCCCAATACAATATACGAATGCATATATATGGAATTTAGAAAAATGGGTTGATCATTTTTTTGATATCGAGCTGCATGAGCTTCTTGTATATTTTGGAGATTCATTCCTTGTCAGTTGTTTCATTTGCGATTATTTTCTCCTGTTCTGAGGGCTGTCTTTTCACCTTGCTTATAGTATCCTTTGCTGTTCAAAAGCTTTTAAGTTTAATTAGGTCCCATTTGTTTATTTATTTTTTTATTTCCACTACTCTGGGAGGTGGATCCTAGAGGATTTTGCTGTGATTTATGTCACAGAGTGTTCTGCCTATGTTTCCCTCTTAAGAGTTTCATAGCTTCTGGCCCTACATTTAGGTCTTTAATCCATTTTGAGTTTATTTTTGTGTATGGTGTTAGAAAGTCTTCCAGTTTCATTCTTTCACATAGTTGACCAATTTTCCCTGGATCATGCATTGAAGAGACCATATTTTAGCTATTGCATATTTGTTCATCCTTTGTCAAAGATAAGGTGTTCATAGGTGCAGGGATTTATCAATGAACTTTGTTTTGTTCCATTGATCTAGATTTCTGTCTTTGTGCCAGTACCATACCATCGTGATGACTGTGGCTTTGTAATAGAGTCTGAGTCAGGAATGTTGATTCCTGTAGTTGCACTCTTCTCTCTCAAGATTGCTTTGGGAATTCGGGGTCTTTGATGTTTCCATACAAACTGTGAAACTATTTCTTCTAGTTCTGTGAAAAATACCATTGATAGTTCAGGATTGTGATAAATCTATAGATTGCTTTGGGCAGTAGAATCATTTTCACTATATTAATTCTTCAATCCAAGAACATGATATATTTCTCCATCTATTTGTGTTATCTTTGATTTCTTTCACCAGTTTTTTTTTTTATTTTTCTGTATACAGGTCGTTTGTTTCTTTAGGTAAATTTAGTCCTAAGTATTTTATTATTTTTGTTGCAATAGTGAATGGGATTGTTTCCTTAATTTCTCTTTCTGATTTTTCATTGTTAGTGTATAGGAATACAAGGGATTTCTGTGTATTAATTTCATACGGCAGGTGGATTCTTAACCACTGGACCACCAGGGAAGTCCTGGCCTGCTTGTCTTTGGGTGTGAAGCTTTCTGAACTCTGACACATGGCAAATTCCAGTGATCACCACCATGATCAGGAACAGGCCACGTCCATCACCCTGAAAATTTCCAGGTGCTGCCACTTTCTAGTCTCTCCTTCCACACCTGAATTCCTGACAAAAGGATCTGTCTGCCTTCACTACATTTTGTCCTTTGCAATTTTAAATGTCCTTATATATTCTGAATATAAGACCTTTCTCATACCTGTGATTCACAAACATCTTTCCCCTAATAACTTAATAGCTTCCCTTTTCATTACAGGAGACATGAGTGATGAAATCTACTTTCCTCCCCACCCTCAGAGCTCAATGTTGTGTACCCAGCAAGCGCCCATGAGATTCTTCAGAAGTGAAAATGAATTCTGCTATCTGTCCAGCTGTCTCTCAGGTAGTCCCCAGAGCTATATTTCTCATCTCTGATTCCCTACCTGAATGGGAAATAAAATAGAACTGTCTAAGGACAGGTGATGTATCTTTCGCTGTGTTTTTCCTCACACTAGTATTTCCATTATCAACCAAGAAATGACCAGCAGTCTGTTCTCAGTATAAATCTGGTCAAATATAGACTAAATGAAAAGTACCTGATTTGTTCCAGGTGCTTTACTTTATAATTGTGTTGCGTCATGATACTGATACAGTATATGAATTGTTTTCTATGTGGCACCCTCCCTTTTCATTTAGCATCTTATTGTAATAACCATGTTATTATACATTTTAAAAAGTTTTGCAGGCTGTTTTACATTCATTTGGGCTTCCCTGGAGGCTCAAATGGTAAAGAATCTGCCAGCAATGTGGGAGACCTCGGTGCAATCCCTGTGAGACCCAGGCTCAATCCCTGGGTCGGGAAGATCTGCTGGAGAAGGGAATGGCAACCAACTCCAATATTCTTGCTTGGAGAATCCCCATGGACAGAGGAGCCTGGTGGGCTACAGTCCAGGGGGTCTCAAAGAATCAGACAGGCCTGAGCGACTAACACTTTCACTTTACCCTCATTCCCATTATTTTATTTCATTCTTCTATTGGGGATAGGAAAACATCCTGCAAACCAGTGTGCAAACTACAGTCTGACAGACTTGAGACCTGAACAGAGGGACACTCTTGGAGGAACCCGGAGAACCTTGACAGCTGATTCTTCCTCTGTGTGCCACAGTTCTCAAAGGCAAAAAATGAGGGCAGTAATACCACCTGCTTCTTGGGTGGTGTCCAGCATCAATTACCCAGCAGGATCTTAGCTTGGCACTTGTCCCTCTCATGTTATATATTGTAGGTGGCTTGGATGGTAAGGAGTCAGCCTGCAATGCAGGAGACCCAGGTTCAGTCCCTGGGTTGGGAAGATCCGCTGCAGAAGGAAATGGCAACCCACTCCAATTAAGAAGCCTGGCAGACATGACTGAGCAACTTGCATTTCCACTTCACATAAACATTTTCAAGTAAAAACTCACTGTCATAATAAAGTTCTTTTTAAATACAGCATTTCCTCTAGGATCAGAAGCACGACAAGGGAGCTCATTCTCTCCACCATTATTCAATATATCAGTTTATATTATTTTATTGTAATTTTAAGTGTCAATGGGTTTGTTCAAAGTTTCCACAAAGTGCTCTCTGAAGGGCTCAGATGCAGTTTGAACCAGCTAACCGGTTCAAAGAGAGAAAAATATATACTACTTCTTCTGACAAAAAGCTTCCTCGCGTTTTTTTAAATGGCAAAGGGCGGGGGAGAAACGGGATGGCGCTACTTGGAGCAACACTGCCACCTGCCGACCACAGAAACCAAAACGCCAGAAGCCCGGGAGAAAATCCATCGTTTTTGTTGGGTTTTCGCGAAGAGGACTGCACACCGTGGATGCAGAAGTTAAGGAGGATGCCCATGAGGGCCAGAGAAAGGAAGGAACCCTCTCGAAGGGGCCCGGCCAAAGCACCCGTGGACCGCGGGCTCCTCTCCAGCGGCCCGCGGAACCACGGCAACACGGGCAGGAAGTCAGGGAACCCGGGAAATCCGGAGCTTGGTGGGCGACAGCCCTGGAGCAACAGAAAACTGAGTGGAGAGGTTTGCTCCAGCCACTCGTTTCCTATATATTGTTTGCAACGATTTGACAGCGTAACAGCAGCTGCACTGCTCTGTGTACCTCACTTTATCATCACTCATAAGATGGTAAACGTGTTCTGAGCCCCTGTGGTATAAAGGTCCTCAAGGGGCTCATGGTGGGGTGGGCAGGAAGCCAGTCTGAAGACCATGGTGAAACAAGTGTGATGAGAGCCTTGGCCTCAGGAGCCAGCGGAGGCTGGCATCAGGCCGTGAGGAATGGCTTTGCCTGGGGTGAGATAACATATAATATTATTGTCCCCATTGGCAGGCAAGGGAACCGAGGATCAGAGATGGTGAGCATCTTACTCAAGGTCACACTGCTTGATAGTGGTCCTAACCAACTTTCATGTACATCTGTTAAAATGTGAAGGTCTCTGCACTATTCATTACACCACTCGCTGTCTCTCTCAATGTTGTCACCTGTTTTCACTCACAATCACCGCCTTATACATTCCCTTGGCTCTAAGTCCTTGTTTATTAGATAAATAATCTGCTGAACAAAGTATAGATTTCCTGTTAGCACATCCAGTCTGTCTACTTGATAAAAAAATATTTCCTTCAGGACACATTGTACTCACCCAAACTGATGGTTTACACTGAGCTTGTACTGCACCCATATGCTGGGTAAAGAAAATGGATCACTGGGATCTGTAGCTTTACTTACCTATTTCACACAGTCTCAAGCATAATTTTAAATGTAGCCAATATTCAAGTAAAAACAGTAGAACCATTGCTTTCCTCTAATGAGCAGTCACGAAAGATTTCATTGAATATTAATAGGTTGTAGTCAGGAGACTAAACCCCTTTCATAGGGAGTTGTGGAAATTCCTTTCCTTAAGTTAAGGAAACCCTTTCTCTTTATACATTTTCTCTATTGCTGGTACCCTGAGAGACTTAAGCAAGCCAAGCCACTTCACTGTACTGTTGCGGACAAAAGAAACATGTGCGGCAAGCCTAACACACAGGCACAGACATATGTGATCCACCCAATAGAGGTATGTCAAATATAAGGCAATGGTATCGGAAAAACAAGGGCTTCCCAGGTGGCTCAGTGGTAGAGAATCCACCTGCTAATGCAGGAGACCGGGGTTTGATCCCTGGGTCATGAAGATCCCCTGGAAAAGGAAACGGCAACCCACTGCAGTATTCTGGCCTGGGAAATCACATGGACAGAAAAACCTGGTGGGCACAGTCCATGGGACTGCAAAAGAATGGGACATGACTTAGGGACTAATGAACAATTGAAATATAAATGGAAATCCCTAACTAATCATATATCCAAATTTCTGACCACAGCACAGGTCTACTATCCAGGATCAGCTGCATTCCAGGAATCCAGACAGCGAAAGATACCTTCCTTTTAAAATTACTATACATCTCTGCTGGGCGATTCAGGAGATGTTTTCAAAAGCATTGCAGACCAAGGCAGGACTCAAGGAGCCTATTAAAAGTATGTACTTATTCCTATGTCACATCAGGGCCTAACTCACACACTCTTGAGAAAGGACACCTGCGATGATTTCAATACGGGAAATGCATCTCCCCTGAAAACACTTCATTATATTGTGTCATTTTGTGAATTGGGCCATGATGTGGGGAGGGAGGTGATGCCAAGAAAAGAGCCTACTTCTGAACCTGGTGAACACCAAATTGAGCCCAACTATTCCGAATTGACCAATGTCCATAGGAAGATTCAGTATCGGCTTAAGAGTGTCAATCCCCATCGAGAGAAAGAGAAATAAGTCATATGCAGAGTGTCCAACTGCCATCTGATCCTGAAGAGGTGGGGGTGTTTGTGGAAAACAACAGTTCTGAGAGAGCTCGGATCCCACTTGACTAAAGAGGATTGTGGTCCTGTGGCACTAACGGACACCTGGTGGGTCCTAGGGCGATAGATGTCTCCCTCAGTCTGCATGTCTGTGCCCCCCTCTATCTCTCGCTCTCACATGTTCTTTCTCAGGATCAGGTTCTCACTAGCGGAATGCAGTGCTTCCCATCCTCAGCCCAGTCGAGGAGCCTGGAGTGGGGGGTCGGCCTCCCATCCTCAGTGTGTGTGGAAGAGAAGGGTAAAGACCACCGAGAGGAGGAGTCGTCCAGGGTCCTATAGCGGCTACCTGCCCTTCTCAGGGGAGGAGTCTGTGGGCCGGGCTTTTACATCACAAAGATGGGACATTTACCCTTCCCTTCCTTATAGAAGGACCTTCCTGCGTATTCCCTTGGTTGTGGTGGATTGAGAGGGAGCCCGGAGTGGCCTGAAGAAAAGTAGGTTGTCCCCGGGGACGGTGGCAGTAGGGCGGGGGTGATTCGGAGGTAAGAAGGTAGTGCCGGGCCCTCTGGACCGTGTGCCCCGAGGGCCTCTCCCAGCAGCTTGGAGGCTGGGAGGGACGATCACNGCTTTTACGTCACAAAGATGGGACATTTACCCTTCCCTTCCTTATAGAAGGACCTTCCTGCGTATTCCCTTGGTTGTGGTGGATTGAGAGGGAGCCCGGAGTGGCCTGAAGAAAAGTAGGTTGTCCCCGGGGACGGTGGCAGTAGGGCGGGGGTGATTCGCAGGTGAGAAGGTAGTGCCCGGCCCTCTCGGCCGTGTGCCCTGAGGGCCTCTCCCAGCAGCTTGGAGGCTGGGAGGGACGATCACATCCGGAGTCACAAGAAGAGTTGTCGGGTACTGGAGATGCCCTCACAGATGACACCTGGTGATGGTCGGCTCTTGGGGTTGGAGGACGGGGGCTTCTCCCTGATTGCCTGGTAATTTGTGTTGTCATCTGTCTTCGTGAGGAGCAGCTGGTGTTACTTGAAATTTTTAAAAATTAATTGATTTTAATTGGAGGCTAATCACTTTACAGTATTATGGTGGTTTTTGCCATACATTCACATGAATCAGCCATGTGTGTACATGTGTCTCTCATCCCGAACCCCCTCCTATATCCCTCTCATCCCATCTCTCTGGGTTGTCCCAGTTCACCGGCTTTGAGTGCCCTGTTTCATGCATGAAATTTGGACTGGTCATCTATTTCATATATGGTAATATAAATGTTTCAGTGCTGTTCCTTAAGATCATCCCACCCTCGCCTTCTCCCACAGAGTCCAAAAGCCTGTTCTTTATCTGTGTGTCTTTTGGTGTCTCGCATATAGGGTTGTCGTTACCATCTTTTAAAATTCCATGTATGTAGGTTAATATACTGTATTGGTGTTTTTCTGTCTGACTTACTTCACTCTGTATAAAAGGCTCCAGTTTCATCCACCTAATTAATACTGATTCAAATGCATTCTTTTTAATAGCTGAGTAATACTCCATTGTGTACATGTAACACAGCTTTGTTATCCATTCATCTGCCGATGGACATCTAGGTTGCTTCCATGTCCTGGCTATTGTAAACAGTGCTGCGATGAACACTGGGGTACACGTGTCTCTTTCAATTCTGGTTTCCTCAGTGTGTATGCCCAGCAGTGGGATTGCTGGGTTATATGACAGTTTTATTTCCAGTTTTTTAAGGAATCTCCAAACTGTTCTCCATAGTGGCTGTA
>SJYO01050790.1:0-20000 GCA_006410555.1 Capra ibex
TCTCAACGTGAAACTGGAGAGGAACTCCAGGGGTCGTGCCACCATTCCAAAGAACCCATGTCCCAATCCATTCCAGATACACCTGGTTCCCCTGCACTGACTCGACTGTCATCCTGAGCATCGACTCAAAACACAGTGGCATGTTTGACAGCCCTGTGGCATCTTGAGAGAAAAACACAGATCCCTATATCAACGCCGGGATTTCTTTCCCTAAGAAGCATGGAAATGGACCCTCATCTCGAGATAAGGAGGGAAAAACGGGGCTCTTCTTGAATTGTGGCGGGACAGTCGGGGTTCCTCCCAAGTGGAGACAGCAATGTCAGGAAAATTCTGGAGTTGCTTCATGGGTGTTTAGGACCTTTCGAGGCTCAAAAGGGAAGGTGGGATTTCTCTCGAGACACCGCTGTGCAAAAGGGCCACATATCGGGTTGAGGGGAGAATTTCCTGGTGTTTCTTGAGTTTCAACAGGAAACTTGGGGTTCCTCTAGAGTTACGACTGGGACCTAAGGGACCCGCTCGTGTTGCCTCAGGAAAGTCAAGTCTCCATACGAGTTGCGAGGGGTCTTTCTGGGTTCCTCTCCAGTCGATGCTGGGGCCGATGTCCTCATCTTGAGTTGAGGCCAGAACCTCAGGATTTTTCTCCAGTGCTGACATGAATCTTGGGGTTCTATGGAGTTTCAACAGGGAAGTCAGGCCTTGTTTCTAGTGGAGACATGCAAGTCTGCTTTCCTCTCGAGCTTTAAAAGTGGTGTCAGGCTTCCTGTCGAGTTGACATAGGGTTGTCACACTTGCCTTTGGGTTGTGAGTCAATACTTGGGGTGACATTCGAGTCAGTGCAGGGGAATTGGGCTTATCTGGAATGGATGGCCACATTGGGGTCTTTTCAAATAGAGACACGATTCCCGGGGATGTGCTCTAGTTTCAAGGTGAGACTGGCCTTCTCTTGAGGTACGACAGGAACTTCATGATTCCTTTCCCCACGAAGCAGGGAAATCGACTCTCATCTCCAGTTGAGGAGGGGGAAAACGTGGGTCTTCTTGACTTGTGGCATGAAACTCGGTGTTCCTCCCGAGTGGGGACGGTATCTCGATGGACTTCTTAAGTTGCATAAAGGGTATCAAATACACTTTTGCATTTCAAGAGGGAACTTGGTATTCCTCTCTAGACACTACTCTGGAAAAGGGCTTCATCTCGCATTGAGGGGGAAATCTCCTGGTTTTTCTTGAGTTGCAGTGGGAAGCTTGGGGTTCCTCTCAAGTTGTGAAAGGGACCTCACGGACCTGCTTGTGTTGCCTCTGAGAAGTCAGGTCTCTTTCGATGTTGCAAGGGGCACGTCGGGAATCCTCTCCAGTCACCGCCGGGGAATAGGGCTGTGTCTAGAGTTCTGTTGGACAACTCAGTGTTCCTGTCCAGCGGCGATGGGGATCTCAGGCTTCCTCTCAAGGTTCAACAAGGGAGTCAGGCCTCGTCTGGTGTCGGGGCATGGAACTCTGCTTTCCTCTCGAGTTGTCAAAGGGGTGTCAGGCTACCTGTTGAGTTTAAGCGGGGAATCTGGGCTTTTACAAGAGGATCAACAAGGGAGTCAGGCCTCCCACCATGTTGTGAGGGGATCCTCGGTGTTCCATTGGAGCCGTTGCAGGGGAATCAGGACTTATCTCGAGTTGAGTGGGAACTCAGTGTCCTTTTCCCCTGTAGCAGGATCCTCGGGGTTCCACTCGAGATCAATAGGTGAGGCAGGCCTCCTCTGGCCATGTGAGGGGAAGTTGGGGTTCCTCTTGAGTTGAAGCAGGGAATTGGCCCTCATCTCCACATGAGGTGGGAAACACGGGGCTCTTCTCGAATTGTGGCTGGAAACAAAGGCTTCCACTTGAGGTGTGATGGGGATCTCCAGGCCCCCTTTAATTGCATGAAGAGAGTCAAGCCTCATCTCAAGATTGGAGAGGGCACTCAGGAGTGCTCTCTAGGTGCTGCAGGAACAAATGGCCTCATGTAGCGAGGACGGGGGAATCTCCTGGTTTTTCTCGAGTTGCAGCTGGAGGCTTGGGATTCTTCTCCAGCAAACCTGTGGAACTCAGGTAGTCTCACGTGTTGCCTCAGGGAAGTCAAATCTCCATGCGAGTTGCGAGGGGCCTCTCAGGATTCCTTTTCAGTCAGTGCAGGGTCTTGTGTCTTCATCTGGAGCTGACACTGGAACCTCAAGTTTCCTCTCCAGTGCTGACATGGATCTCGGGATTCCTATGGAGTTCAAAAGGGGAGTCAGACCTCATCTCGTGTGGAGACATGGAACTCTTCTTTCCTCTAGAGCTGTCAAAGTAGTGTCAGGCTTCCTGTGGAGTTGACATAGGAATCTCTGGCTTTCTATTAAGGTGCCACAGAGTAGTCACAACTGCCATCCGTTTCGACTTGATACTTGGGATGACATTCGAGTCAGTGAAGGGGAATCAAGTGTATTTGGATTGGACTGAGGCATCGGGGTCTTTTGGAATGGTGGTAAGACCCCTGGAGTTCCTCTCGACTTTCAAGTTGAGACCGCCTCCTCTTGAGGTGCGACAGGACCGATGGGATTCCTTTCCCGATGAAGCAGGTAAAGGGACCCTCATCTCGAGATAAGGAGGGAAAAACGGGGCTCTTCTTGAGTTGTGCCGGTTCCTCTGTGTTCCTCTCGAGTGAAGAGGGGTATGTCGGGGAACTTCTTGAGTTGCATCAGGGGTGTCAAGGACACTTTCAAGACGCAAGAGTGAGGGTGGGATTTCTCTTGAGATGCCACAGGGGAAAGAGCCTCATCTCCTGTTGAAGGTAAAATCTCCTGGTTTTTCTCGAGTGGTGGCAGGAATCTTGGGGTTCCTCTCGAGTTATGATGGGGACCTCAGGGAAGCACTTGTGTTGCCTCAGGAAAGTCAAGTCTCAGTGCGAGCTGCGAGGGGCCTTTCAGGATTCCTCTCCAGTCAGTGAAGGGGCCTAGGTCCTCATCCCTTTTAGGCTGGAACCTCAGGTTTCCTCTCCAGTGCTGCCATGGATCTTCAGTTTCCTATGGAGTTTCAACAGGGAAGTCAGGCCTCATCTTGTGGGGAGACTAAGAAGTCTTCTTTCCACTCGAGCTGTAACAGTAGTTTCAGGCTTCCTGTAAAATTGAGATAGGTATCTGTAGCTTTCTATCGAGGTGCCACGGGGCTATCACACCTGACATCGTGTTTTGAGTCAACACTTGATGTGACAGTTGAGTCAGTGCTGGGGAATCAGGTTTATCTGGAATGGATTGGGACATCGGAGTCTTTTAGTATTGTGGCATGACACCTGGATTTCCTCTCGAGGTTAAAGTTGAGACTGCCTCTTCTTGAGATACGACGGGAATGCTGGGATTCCTTTCCCTACGAAGCCGGGAAATGGAGCCTTATCTCGAGATGAGGAGGGAAAAACGGGGCTCTTCTTGAGTTGATGGGACACTCGGTGTTCCTCCTGAGCGGAGACGGGTATGTCGGGAATCTTCTTGAGTGGCATCAGTGGTGTCAAGGACCCTTGTGAGGCTCCAGAGGGAAGGTGGATTTCACTCAAGACACTTGAGTGGAACAGGGCCTCATCTCGTGTTGAGTGGAGAATCTCCTGTATTTTCTAGAGTTGCATCAGGAATCTTGGGGTTCCTCTCGAGTTAAAACGGGACCTCCCACTCGTGTTGCCTCCGGAAATTCTAGTCTCCATGCGAGTTGGGATGGGCCTCTCAGGATTCCTCTCCAGTCGGTGCAGGAGCCTAGGTCCTCATCTCGAGTTGAGGCCAGAACCTAATTTTTCTTCTCCAGTGCTGAAATGGATCTCAGGGTTCCCATGGAGTTTCAACAGGGGAATCAGTCTTTGACATGTTCAGAGAGATGGAAAGCCGCTTTCCTCTTGACCTGTCAAAATAGTATCAGGCTTCCTGTCGAGTCAACATATGGATCTGTGGCTTTCTCTCAAACTGCCACAGGGCTGTCACAACTCCCATCGTGTTTTGAGTTGATATTCGGAGTGACAGTGGAGTCAGCGCAGGGGAATCAGGTTTATCTGTAGTGGATTGGGACACCTGTGTCTTTTTGAATTGTGGCACCATCCCTGGAGTTCCTTTCGAGTTTCAAGTTGAGACCGCCTCCTCTTGAGGTGCGACGGGAATGCTGGGATTCATTTCCTGATGAAGCAGGGAAATGGGCCCTCATCTTGAGATGAGGAGGGAAAAATGGGGCTCTTCTTGAGTTGTGGTGGGACCCTCGGTGTTCCTCTCGCATGGGAACGTGTATATCGGGGAATTTCTTGAGTTGCTTCATGGGTGTCAAGGACCATTTCAAGGCTCAAGTGGGAATGTGGGATTTCTCTAGAAACACTGCAGCAGAAAAGAGCCTCATCTCGCGTTGAGTGCAGAATCTCCTGGTTTTTCTCGAGTTGTGGCAGGAAACTTGGGATTCCTCTCGAGTTCTAACGGGGACCTCAGGGACACGCTTGTGTTGCCTCAAGAAATTAAAGTCTCCATGAGATTTGCGAGAGGCCTCTCGAAATACCACTCCAGGCGATGCAGGGGCCTATGTCCTCATCTCAAGTTGAGGCTGGAACCTCAGGGTTCCTCTCCAGGGCTGACATGGATCTCGGGCTTCCTATGGAGTTTCAACATGGGTGTCAGGCCTTGTCTCTTTCAGAGTCATGGAAGCCCGCTCTCCTTTCGAGCTTTAAAATTAATGTCAGGCTTCCTGTCGAGTTGACATAGGGATCTGTGGCTTCGTATGGAAATGCCACAGGGCTGTCACAACTCCCATCTTGTTTTGAGTCGATACTTTGGGTTACAGTGGAGATAGTGAAGAGGAATCATTTTGATCTGGAGTAGATTGGGACATTTTGGGTCTTTTTGAATTGTGGCAGAACCCTGGAGTCCCTCTCGAGTTTCAATTTGAGACAGCCTCCTCTTGAGGGGTGATGGGAATGCCGGGATACATTTGAAAACCAAGAAGGGAAATTGACCTTCATCTCGAGATGAGGAGGGAAAACGGGGCTTTTCTTGATTTGTGATGGGATACTCAGTTTTCCTCTCTAGTGGAGACGGGTTTGTTGCTGAACTTTTTGAGTTACATCAAGGGTGTCAAGCATCATTTTGAGGCTCAAGAGTGAAGGTGGGATTTCTCTAGAGACACTGCATTGAAAAAGGGGCTCATCTCACGTTGAGGGGAGAATTTCCTGTTTTTTTCTCGAGTTGCGGCAGGAAACTGGGGGTTCCTCTCGAGTTACAACCGGGACTTCAGTGAACCGCTCGATTGCCTCAGGAAAGTTTGGTCTCCATGCGAGCTCGAGAGGTCTCTCGGGATTACTCTGCAGTTGGTGCAGGGGCCTAGGTCCTCATCTCGAGTTGAGGCGGGAACTTCAGTGTTCCTAACCAGCGCTGCAATGGATCTTGTGGTTCCTATGGATTTTCAACAGGAAAGTCATGCCTCGTGTCTCGTGGAGAGAAGGAAGCTGGCTTTCCTCTCGAGCTGCAAAAGTAGTCTCAGACTTCCTGACAATTTCCATGACATTTTCCTAGGTCCCAGATCCCATCCAGGCCTGTTTCTGCCCCATTCTGTGCTAGGTCAGCCATGTATTGAATCTTGCCTTTGGGAAGTCCCAGGGCACAAGCTCCTTGTGATACCAGCCCCAGGTTGAAAGGCATGTAGGTGCTGTAGGCTGACAGACCAAGGCATTAGATGAGAGATTGAACCCACTCTGCAGATGGAGAGACTAGGGAAACCCTGAGGGGCATATGGCTTGTCAAGGGCCACATCACAGATGAGAAGAAGGAGCCTGCTGAAAGAGCTGTGTTCTCAGAGCTCATGCCCTTGTTGCACCCAGGCCTTCCAAAGCTGTGGGGTGAGCGGTGTGCATGTCACTGTGCCTGCACATGGCCTAAGGGGGTGGGTGAACAGATAGAAACCCAGAGGTTCGCTTGGGGAGCTTTGTGTAAGGGACCTCAGCAAAGAACTTAGGAAATGATGTCACTTCCTGGCAACAGAACCCAACAGAACACTGAAACCGGATTTCCAGGCCTTACAGCAGAGAAGAGTCCTCAGCAAGTTCGCAGGCAGCCAGGATGTTTTGCTGTTTGCCACTTCCTAGAGGCTGGGGACTTAGGAGAGCTCACCGGCCGGGTGTGTGGGAACACAGTGTTGCCTCAGGAACACCTCGAGAGGCCTCTGGCCCTTTCCCAAAGGAACAGAAATGTAACAGGCGAGCTCCATCCTGGGCCAGGTCCCCTCTCTGATCCCACTCGGGTAACCCTGAGTCTTTTCCTTCTGTGTGTGCATGGGGATTTCCTGGTTTATCTCTGCCTCAAGCAAGCCCCTGCGGATGTGGCTCACAAGTCTGTGGGCTGGGTGTGTCCACACACCAGGGGAGACAAGGCTGGGCAGGATGGGGAGAATCAAGGCAGCACCGGCTGCCCAGGAAGACCCCACTCCCTCAAGGGTGTCTCCTTCGTCCAGGGTAGGTACCTGAGCAGACACATGTTTCTGCTGGCAGCAGAAATTCAGTAGACTCCAGGCAGGGCGGGCTGACGGTCAGAATCATTTCAGAGCTTCCCAGTCGATGTGGCCAAGGAGGGGGGCACCCCGTTCACCTCCCCGAGGGAGGCGTTGGATCACCACCCCACTGCTCATGAGGCCCAGTGCAGGCTCCAGGTGAGCATGTCCGTGGAGCGATCAGCCCAACTGGGAATGAAGAGGAAGAAGGGAAGGCCTGCTCCACACACACCACTCAGGACATAACCCAAGGCCCAGTCTCAGGCTTCCATGGAGCTCAGCACACCCGGCTCTGACCCTGAGCCCCAAGAAACCCTCCCTCTGAGGCAGCAGGAGGACCTGGAGCCCAGCATGGCAGAGCACAGAGGGGAGGAGGCTGGAGCTGTGCATGTGAGTGTGTGTGGAGGGGGTGTTGAGCTACACAGGGAGGAGTCCCCCAGAGCTGGGTCTGGGCCTGGAACAAAGGCTGGCCTCACACCACCCATCTTTCACAATGCAGTCAGAGTGCATCCTATGCTGGGTATTCTTTGCGATTATCTGGGAAGCTTTCTGTTCCCGTATACACACATCAAAATGCTGGCTATGGGTAAGCTCTTCTCTCACACCTCTAGCACTGGCCTCTCATTACAACCAGACTCCACTTCCAAGTCTTGTCCCTACAGCTGTGGGTACTACAGGTGCAGGACCCAGGGATCCACTGAGGGGACATCGAGACCTGAGACTTCCCTTCCCAGACACCGGGCCAGCTGGGTACTGGCCAGCACACTGGATATATTGGACCTCTGTGCCTGCAGGACCCCCAGCCACAGGCACCGATGTCCCACCCCCTCAGTGAGAACATCCACCTCCACCTGCAACTGTACCTGCTCGGGCGTTGGCAGGAGAACCCGAGTCAGGGCATGAGTTACCACCTCTGCAGGGAGAGCCTGCCCTGGCTCCTGCCCAAGACCCAGATGCCCACGATGACTGATGCACCCCTGCAGGGAGAATGGGCCCCCACTCTGGACAGAGACCTGGAGCCCATTCTGGAAACACCTTATCCAGGGGAGCGCTTGGCTCTGCAGCCTCCTTCCCTGCCTGCTTCCTGTGGATGCCATCAACTCATGCTCCACCCAGGGCAGCTTGAGTGCCCATCCCCTGAGCTTATTTGCATCTGGTGTGTGTGTAGCTTTCTTGTGATGTTTTATTTCTTTTGGCTTTATGCATTTTTTCCTGTTAAGTTTCTCTTAGTAAATTTTACTTTAATTGATGCTCTTTGGGCATATTAAGGCCTTCACAGTGCTATGTAACCATCACCAATGTCTACATTCGCACCTTCTCATTCTATCCCCCCACTTCCCAGCAAATTCATGTCAAGCACTCCCCATTCATGTCAAGCACTTCCCATTCCTCCTTCCCCCATCTGACATTTAGTCTTCTTCTTTCTCCACTTCTTCCCATTCTTTGGGTGTCTGCAATCAATGCCAATCACTGAAATGATAGAAAAATAGATTTTATTTTTTTTCTGACAGAGAGGGAAATTTATAGGCGCATAGTCTTGTTAGAGTCTTTGCAGTCCAATGGTTCTTACAGTCCATGGAGTTATCTAGGCCAGAAAACTGGAATGGTTTACTTTCCCATTCTCCATGGGATTTTTCTGACTCTCTACATATTGTAAGATTAAACTTGAGAATTCTCTTTTTTATTTCATTTGAAGTAGCCTTTGGGTAACTGAAAGGACAGTGTAGGTACTTTCAGGATGTCATCTGCAAAACCAAGCCCTTTCGGCAAATCTGGTCAGAACTTTCCAGGTAGGCATTGCTGTTGTAAATTTGACATCTCAGCCAGAAGGGAGATTCAGAGCTCTTTCTGTTCCAGAAACAAATTCACAGAAGAAGCCAAAAGAGAGAGCTGGAAAATGAACAACACCAAGACCAAAAAGCGTTCCTCATTGGAAAAAGCTAGAGAAAATCCAACATCCTATGGCCCAAAAGCCCTCTTGGAAATGAATGTTCAGTAAGGAAGATAAGAAACATGTGAAGTTGGACAGGCCATACCCATGGCCAGTGTAGCTTCGAGATGGCCTGACCTCTCAGATGAAGACACATGCCAGTGTAAACCCTTTGCAGAGAGCAGCAATGGTCGTCACCATGTAAGAGTTTAGTCTGGTGTCAACATGCTCCAGGTACCACACAAGGGAGGAGACCTGGGTCCCTTGCTCTGCCCCACATCATACCCTCAAGAAGGCAGCTGGCTCAGCCATGAGCTGCGACCACTTCCAGGTTAGATTCCACCTTGTTTTCTCTATGCACCGTGAAACTGCACAGAGTGGTCCTTCAGAACCTCAATAAACGCGCCCCATCCCCTCTAGAGCCAGAAGCCTCCCCTGGCATCCAAACGCCTGTTGAGTCACTTTGGCCCAAGCCCTGGTTCTGGACCCCTGAAGCCTACTTCAGCCTTTCAGTTCAGTTCAGTTCAGTCGCTCAGTTGTGTTCGACTCTTTGCGACCCCATGAATCGCAGCACACCAGGACTTCCTGTCCATCACCAACTCCCAGAGTTCACTCAGACTTGCATCCATTGAGTCAGTGATGCCATCCAGCCATCTCATCCTCATTCGCCGCCTCCTTCTTCTGCCCCCAATCCCTCCCAGCATGAAAGTATTTTCCAATGAGTCAACTCTTTTCATGAGGTGGCCAAAGTACTGAAGTTTCAGCTTTGGCATCATTCCTTCCAAAGCAATCAAAGGGTTGATCTCCTTCAGAATGGACTGGTTGGATCTCCTTGAATTCCAAGGGACTCCCAAGAGTCTTCTCCATCACCACAGTTCAAGAGCATTAATTCTTCGGCGCTCAGCCTTCTTCACTGTCCAACTCTCACATCCATACATGACTACTGGAAAAACCATAGCCTTGACTAGACGGACCTTAGTCGGCAAAGTAATGTCTCTGGTTTTGAATATGCTACCTTGGTTGGTCATAACTTTTCTCCCAAGGAGTAAGTGTCTTTTGTTGCATGGCTGCAATCACTTTCTGCAGAGATTTTGGAACCCCAAAAGTAAAGTCTGACACTGTTTCCATTGTTTCTCCATCTATTCCCCATGGAGTGATGGGACCAGATGCCATGATCTTCGTTTTCTGAATGTTGAGCTTTAAGCCAACTTTTCACTCTCCTCTTTCACTTTCATCAAGAGGCTTTTTAGTTCCTCTTCACTTTCTGCCAGAAGGGTGGTGTCATCTGCATATCTGAGTTTATTGATATTTCTCCTGGCAATCTTCATTCCAGCTTGTGTTTCTTCCAGTCCAGCATTTCTCATGATGTACTCTGCAGTGTGAATAATCAGGTCATTTATACACAGATACCCAGCTGTCATATCTGAGATTTTGATTCACAGCCATGTCTGTCCTTCACATGGCAGCCAGGTGGCCCACCATACAGGCAAGGGAGCACATGAACTGAGTTTTAAGGGAGGCATTGAAAGGACAGCAGTGGATACAACTTGTTGCAAACTGAAGGAGGGACCCTGCACGTCTCAAAAAATGGCTCTCGAGTGCAATTTTGGAGAAGGGCCTCGATGGTGCAAAAGAAAGAGAGATACTCAGGGCCAAAGAGTCTTGGCCTCTCCTTTAGCAGCTCCAGTGGTAGCCTGTGAGCACAGGACAGCCAATGTGGTCACATGAACATGACTCTAATTTCCTCAGAAAACAGGAGGAAGGGAGCAGGGTGTAGGAGGACCCGCAGGTTGTGGTGAGGTGGATGAGGGAGCTTCCATTCCTTTCTTCAGTGCAAACTGATTTTGTGAGTCTCTGAGCTGCCAGACGGCAGTTAGCAAGTCAGGTCCCCACAGCACGCAGTGTGGGTTGGGTGCATTAGCCCCTGTCACACGGACAAGCTTCATCATGTGGCTTCTCTGGGTTCTAACAGCAGGAACTTTGGGGTTTGTCTGGGTACACACTTCCTTGCTATAGCTGAGTTACCCCCTTCTTAGAACCCCAGTTTTGTCCTCTAGAATAAAGACATCGATTGCTACATTAGCAGGTTGCTACCTTAAACCTGTGATGACTCTTTGGGGGTAATTCTACAATTAGTAGCTGGTCTTAAGAGAGACTGGGCTTCCCTGATACCTCAGCTGGTGAAGTATCCTGCACTGCAGGAGAGCCCAGTTTGATTCCTGGGTCAGAAAATTCTGATCAGCTGCAGAAAAGCCAGGCTACCCAGTCCAATAGATTTTGGCCTCTCTGTGGCTCAGCCGGTAAAGAATCTGCCTGCATGCAGAGACCTGGGTTCGACCCCTGGGTTTGGAAAATCCCTTGGAGAAGCGAAAGGCTGCCCACTCCCGTATTCTTGCCTGCAGAATTCCATGGATCCTATAGTCTATGGGTTCACAAGCACTCGGAAATGACAGAAGGACTTGTCCCTTCACTTTCAAGAGATATCCCCTGAATCCAGATTAGACTGGAGTCTCGCAGTGCCATCTGGTGTTTCTTTCCTGAAGCTAGCCAAAACCCACACACTTGCTTTTGCAGGGTCTCCACTTATCCTGCTGGACAGAAAAACCAGTGTTTTTACACAAGCTCACAGATAAGCAAGAGGACTCCCAGGCAGATGGCTTTCCTCCAGTTTCAGGTGGAGCTTCAGGACCAGAGCAGGAGTCAGGGCTCTCAAAACCTAAGCTCAGCAGGGCCCTCATTCTCAGAGGCCCGCCAGAGCCTCTGCCCTGATGGGAGCAGAAAGGTCACCAATTGCCCCAGGCTGAACTCATGCTCCTCCCACTGCTGTAGACTGACCTCAGAAGCCCTGACTCTCCCAGCAGAACCAGAGCTCCTCTTCCCCTTGATTGTTGCCTGAGTCCCGGCCCTGGGCCCCGATTGGGCACTGCCCAAATCCTGGGCCCATCGTGGTAGCCAGAGAGGATGGAACACACAGATTGGACAGATTCAGGTCTTGTGCCCATACTCTCCAGGACACCTGTGAGGGCCTCACCATATGTCAGGGGTGGAGACAGTTCGATGCCCCAAGAGCAGGGCTGAGAATCAGGTCACTGTGTCCTTTTACTCCGTATCCTGGGACGAGCTTGCACAACGTCTCTACACAGCACTTTGTTCTCTGCAGACAAAATATTCATGACACACCTCTTCCCTTCCCAAGCGTAGTTTCACCCAACACTATTCAAGGGAGAAAGGCCTCCTGTTTGAAGATACGTTTGGAGATCCCCCTCCTTGCATCTAGGCTTCTTCTGTGTATCATAGTAGAATAATTGATTCAGTGAAAAAATACCCACTAGCACCACCACATGCTGCTCTGTGTTTTCAGGATTCTTGCCTGTTTTGAGTAGAGGACATAGTCCAGGGCCCCTCAAATAGAGTGAATTTTGTCCGAGGAAGCCCCTGAGACACAGAATCCCTCAATCACGTTGCTGTCCCCCTTAAACTAGCAAATTTTTAAAAATGCATGCCTCAATTATAAAGTAAGGCATTCACTCNCAGAAGGACTTGTCCCTTCACTTTCAAGAGATATCCCCTGAATCCAGATTAGACTGGAGTCTCGCAGTGCCATCTGGTGTTTCTTTCCTGAAGCCAGCCAAAACCCACACACTTGCTTTTGCAGGGTCTCCACTTATCCTGCTGGACAGAAAAACCAGTGTTTTTACACAAGCTCACAGATAAGCAAGAGGACTCCCAGGCAGATGGCTTTCCTCCAGTTTCAGGTGGAGCTTCAGGACCAGAGCAGGAGTCAGGGCTCTCTAAACCTAAGCTCAGCAGGGCCCTCATTCTCAGAGGCCCGCCAGAGCCTCTGCCCTGATGGGAGCAGAAAGGTCACCAATTGCCCCAGGCTGAACTCATGCTCCTCCCACTGCTGTAGACTGACCTCAGAAGCCCTGACTCTCCCAGCAGAACCAGAGCTCCTCTTCCCCTTGATTGTTGCCTGAGTCCCGGCCCTGGGCCCCGATTGGGCACTGCCCAAATCCTGGGCCCATCGTGGTAGCCAGAGAGGATGGAACACACAGATTGGACAGATTCAGGTCTTGTGCCCATACTCTCCAGGACACCTGTGAGGGCCTCACCATATGTCAGGGGTGGAGACAGTTCGATGCCCCAAGAGCAGGGCTGAGAATCAGGTCACTGTGTCCTTTTACTCCGTATCCTGGGACGAGCTTGCACAACGTCTCTACACAGCACTTTGTTCTCTGCAGACAAAATATTCATGACACACCTCTTCCCTTCCCAAGCGTAGTTTCACCCAACACTATTCAAGGGAGAAAGGCCTCCTGTTTGAAGATACGTTTGGAGATCCCCCTCCTTGCATCTAGGCTTCTTCTGTGTATCATAGTAGAATAATTGATTCAGTGAAAAAATACCCACTAGCACCACCACATGCTGCTCTGTGTTTTCAGGATTCTTGCCTGTTTTGAGTAGAGGACATAGTCCAGGGCCCCTCAAATAGAGTGAATTTTGTCCGAGGAAGCCCCTGAGACACAGAATCCCTCAATCACGTTGCTGTCCCCCTTAAACTAGCAAATTTTTAAAAATGCATGCCTCAATTATAAAGTAAGGCATTCACTCATCAGAAATTGTTATAAAATTTGTCAAGTTTTCCTTTCAATTGTTGGTTCTTCGTATGTGTCTTAATTGCTATGGTGGTGTTTTGTGAGGCAGGGATCCAACTTACGTTCCCAATGGGTGCAAAATAGCCCCAAGGGGCCTCCTCTCTTCCTTTACATATTCAGTTCAGTTCAGTTCAGTCACCCAGTTGTGTCCAACTCTCTGAGACCCCATGAATAGCAGCACACCAGGCTTCCCAGTCCATCACCATCTCCCTAAGGCCACTCAGACTCATGTCCATTGAGTCAGTGATGCCATCCAGCCATCTCATCCTCTGTCGTCCCCTTCTCCTCCTGCCCCCAATCCCTCTCAGCATCAGAGTCTTTTCCAATGAGTTACCTCTTCGCATGAGGTGACCAAAGTACAGGAGTTTCAGCTTTAGCATCATTCCTTCCAAAATAATCCCAGGGCTGCCCTTCTTCAGAATGGACTGGTTGGATCTCCTTGCAGTCCAAGGGACTCTCAAGAGTTTTCTCCAACACCACAATTTCTGACACTGTTTCCACAATTCCCCATCTATTTACCATGACGTGATGGGACAGAGGCCATGATCTTCGTTTTCTGAATGTTGAGCTTGAAGCCAAAGTTTTCACTCTCCTCTTTCACTTTCATCAAGAGGCACTTTAATTCCTCTTCACTTTCTGCCAGAAGGGTGTTGTCATCTGCATATATGAGGTTATTGATAGTTCTCCCGGCAATCCTAATTCCAGCTTGTGCTTCTTCCAGCCCAGCCTTTTTCATGATGTTCTCTCCATATAAGTTATAGAAGCAGGGGGACAATATACAGCCTTGACGTACTCCTTTCCCTAGTTGTAACCAATCTGTTGTTCCATGTCAAATTCTAACATTTGCTTTGTGACCTGCATATAGGTTTCTCAAGAGGCAGGTCAGGTGGCCTGGTATTCCCACCTCTTGAAAATTTTCCAACACTTTATTGTGATCCACATAGTCAAAGGCTTTGGCATAGTCAATAAAGCAGAAATAGATGTTTTTCTAGAAGTCTCTTGCTTTTTCGAGGATGCAGCAGATGTTGGCAATTTGATCTCTGGTTCCTCTGCCTTTTCTAAAACTAGCTTGAATATCTGGAAGTTCACGGTTCATGTATTGCTGAAGCCTCACTTGGAGAATTTTGAGAGTTACTTTACTAGCGTGTGAGATGAGTGCAACTGTGAGGTAATTTGAACATTCTTTGGCCTTGGAATGAAAACTGACCTTTTCCAGTCCTGTGGCCACTGCTGAGTTTTCCAAATTTGCTGGCATATCGAGTGCAGCACTTTCACAGCATCATCTTTCAGGATTTGAAAGAGCTCAACTTGAAATCCATCACCTCCACTAGTTTCTTCATAGTGATGCTTAGGCCCACTTAACTTCATATTCCAGGATGTCTGATACTATGTGAGTCATCACACCATCGTGATTATCTGGGTCGGGAAGATCTTTCTGGTACAGTTCTGCGAATTCTTGCCACATCTTCTTAATATATTCTGCTTCTTTTAGGTCCATACCATTTCTATCTTTATAGAGCCCATCTTTGCATGAAATGATCCCTTGGTATCTCTCATTTTCTTGATGAGATCTCTAGTCTTTTCCACTTTGTTGTTTCCCTCCATTTCTTTGCATTGTTTGCTCCTGAAGGCTTTCTTATCTCTCCTTGCTATTCTTTGGAATGATGCGTTCAGAGACTTACATCTTTCCTTTTCTCCTTTGCTTTTCTCTTCTCTTATGTTCACAGCTATTCGTAAGGCCTCCTCAGACAGCCATTTTGCTTTTTGCCTTTCTTTTTCTTGTTGACTCTCTTGATCCCTGTTCCTGTACAATGTCATGAACCTCTGTCCATAGTTCATCAGGCACTCTATCAGATCTGATCCATTAAATCTATTTCTCACAATCATTAGGGATTTGATTTAGGGCATACCTGAATTGTCTAGTGGTTTTTCCTACTTTCTTCAATTTAAGTCTAAATTTAGCAATAAGAACTTCATGGTCTGAGCCGGTCAGCTCCCCGTCTTGTTTCTGCACAATCTATGGATAGTGTGTGGCTGCACCTTTGGCTGCACAGAATGTTATCTGTCTGATTTCAGTGTTGACCATCTGATAATGTACATGTGTAGAGTCTTCTCTTGTGTTGTGGGAAGAGGCTGTTTGCTATGACCAGTGCATTCTCTTGGCAAAATTCTATTATTTGCCCTGCTTCATTCCGTACTCCAAGGCCAAATTTGCCTATTACTCCAGGTGTTTCTTGACTTCCTACGTTTGAATTCCAGTCTCCTAGAATGAAAAGGACAACTTCATTGGGGTGTTAGTTCGAAAAGGTCTTGAAAGTCTTCATAGAACCATTCAACGTCAACTTATTCAGCATTACTGGTTGGGGCATAGGCCTGGATTACCTGATATTGAGTGGTTTGCCTTGGAAAGGAACAGAGATCATTCTGTCGTTTTTGAGAGGGCATCCAAGTACCGCATTTCAGATTCTTTTGTTGACCATGATGGCTACTTCATTTCTTCCAAGGAATTCTTGCCCACAGTAGGAGATATCATGGTCATCTGAGTTAAATTCACCCATCCCAGTCCATTTTAGTTCGCTGATGCCTAGAACATCGATGTTCACTCTTGCCGTCCCCTGTTTGATCACTTTCACTTTGCCTTGATTCCTGAACCTAACATTCCAGGTTCCAATTCAATATTGCTCTTTACAGCGTCGGACTTGGCTTGTTTCATGAGTCACATCCACAACTGGGTATTGCGTTTGCTTTGGCTCCATCCCTTCAGTCTTTCTGAAGTTATTTATCCACTGATTTCCCTGTTAGCTTACTGGGCACTAACTGACCTGGCAGTTCCTCTTTCAGTATCCTCTCATTTTGCGCTTTCATACTGTTCATGGGGTACTCAAGGCAAGAATACTGAAGTGGTTTGCCATTCCCTTCTCCAGTGGACCACATTCTGTCAGCCCTTTCCAACATGACTGGTCTGCCTTGGGTCTCATGGCATGGCCTAGTTTCATTGAGTTAGACAAGGTTATGGTCCATGTGATCAGATTGGCTAGTTGTCTGTGATTATGGTCTCAATGTGTCTGCCCTCTGATGCCATCTCACAACAGCAACCGTCTTTCTTGGGTTTCTCTTACCTTGGTCGTGGTGTATCTATTCACAGCTGCTCCACCAAAGCGCAGCCACTGCTCCTTTCCTTGGACAAGGGGTATCTCATCACGGCCGCCCCTCCTGACCTTGAACGTGGAGTAGTTCCTCTTGGCCCTCCTGCATCTGCACACAATCTTTAGTGGTGTTGAAACTACAAATCTGTGTGTAAATCACAAGTAAAGTGAAGTGGCTCAGTCGTGTCCGACTCTTTGTGACTCCATGGACAGTAGCCCACCTGGCTCCTCCATCAATGGAATTTTCTAGGCCAGAGTACTGGAGTGGTTTATTTCCTTCTCCAGAGGATCTTCCCATCCCAGGGATCAAACCAGGGTCCCACATTGCGGGCAGAAGCTTTACCAACTGAGCCACCAGAGAATCAAGCTTTCACAAATCAAGAAGATGGTAAACTGAACATAAGAGACGAGTTGCAAGTGATGTATCTGATAAGCGGTTCCTATGTAAAATAGACTAAGGACAAAGAGCACTCAAGTCTCCAAGAAAAAACACACCACCCTTGCTCCATCCCCCAGCACCAACTCCAACCTAAACGCTTGATCTCACTATAACCTATCCCTAAAACCTATCCCTAAGCTAACAATACCCATGTGCATTCAATGGCATCCATCCACAGGAGAGACAGAGAGAAAGAGAAAAAGGAAGACAGAGACTGAATTTCAAAAGGAAAAGAAAGGCATTTCTAGAGAGAGACACTGAACAAGAGAGAGGAGATGAGCAGAGTTTAAAGACCTTTTCATAAATCTATCTGAAAGTTAGAAGCAGTGACAGTGCCCATCCACTGCAGAAGTGGGAAAATGACCCAAGCTTATGAGAGTAAAGGAGAAGAATGCAGGGAGCCATTATAGGCTTAGCCACCCACGGAAGCCGAGATGGGGCACTTGAACCAAAATCTCAATGGAAGAAGGACAACCAGAAAGCTGGGTCCTCTTTTAAATAAGAGAGGGTGACCTTCCAGTCTTCCTTTCAGTCCTCCTTTGGGGGAAGCGGGAGTGTTGGGTCTCAAAATAGGCAGGAAGGGGAATGCCTTTTCTGAGGTCCCAGAGCCCATCCAGGCCTGTTTCTGCCCCATTCTGTGCTAGGTCAGCCATGTATTGAATCTTGCCTTTGGGAAGTTGCAGGGCACAAGCTCCTTGTGATACCAGCCCCAGATTGAAAGGCATGTAGGTGCTGTAGGCTTACAGACCAAGGCATTAGATGAGAGATAGACCCCACTCTGCAGATGGAGAAACTAGGGAAACCCTGAGAGGCATATGGCTTGTCAAGGGCCACATCACAGACAAGAAGGAGCCTGTCTGAAAGAGCTGGGTCCTCAGAGCTCAGGCGCTGGCTGCACCCAAGCCTTCCAAAGCTGTGGGGTGAGCGGTGTGCATGTTACTGTGCCTGCACGTGGCCTAAGGGGATGGGTGAACAGACAGAAACGCAGAGGTTTCCTTGGGGGGCTTTGTGTAACAGACCCCAGCAGGAAACCCAGGAAATGATGTCACTTCCTGGCAACAGAACCCAACAGAACACGGAAACCAGATATCCAGGCTTCACAGCAGAGAGGAGCCCCCAGCAAGTTTGTAAACAGCAAGGATATTTTGCTGTTTGCCCCTTCCCAGAGGCCGGAACTCGGGAGAGCTCACCGGCTGAATGTGCGGAAACGCAGTCGGTGCTGCTTCAGGACGCCCCCCAAGAGGCTTCTGGCCCTTTGCCTGAGGAACAGAAAGGTAACAGGGGAGCTCCAGCCCAGGCCAGGTCCCCTCTCCCATCCCACCTGGGTAACCCTGAGTCCTTTCCCTGTGTGTGTTCATGGGGGTTTCCTGGGGAATCTCTGCCTCAGGCAAGCTGCTGCAGATGTGGCTCACAAGTCTGTGGGCTGGGTATGTCCACACCCCAGGGGAGACCAGGCTGGGCGGGATTGGAAGAGTCCAGGCAGCACTGGCTGCACAGGAAGACTCCACGCCCTTAGGGGTGTCTCCTTCTTCCAGGGTGGGTACCTGAGCAGACACATGTTTCTGTTGGCAGCAGAATTTTGAGCAGGCAGAAACAGCCGCCATACAGGTCAGGCCCAGCTGAGTAGACTCCAGGCAGGGCAGGCTGACGGTCAGTCATTTCAGAGCTTCCCAGTCGATATGGCCAAGGAGGGGGCCACCCCGTTCACCTCCCCAAGGGAGGCGTTGGATCACCACCCCACTGCTCATGAGGCCCAGTGCAGGCTCCAGGTGAGCATGCCCATGGAGGGATCAGCCCAACTGGGAATAAAGAGGAAGCAGGGAAGGCCTGCTCCACACACACCACTCAGGACACACCCCGGGGCCCAGTCTCAGGCTGCCATGGAGCTCAGCACACCCTGCTCTGAACCTGAGCCCCGAGAAACCCTGCCTCTGAGGCAGCAGGAGGACCTGGGGCCCAGCATGGCAGAGCACAGAGGGGAGGAGCTTGGGGCTGTGCATGTGAGTGTGTGTGGAGGGGGTGTTGAGCTACACAGGGAGGAGTCCCCCAGAGCTGGGTCTGGGCCTGGAACAAAGGCTGGCCTCACACCACCCATCTTTCACAATGCAGTCAGAGTGCATCCTATGCTGCGTATTCTTTGCGATTATCTGGGAAGCTTTCTGTCCCTGTATACACACATCAAAATGCTGGTGATGGGTAAGCTCTTCTCTCACACCTCTAGCACTGGCCTCTCATTACAACCAGACTCCACTTCCAAGTCTTGTCCCTACAGCTGTGGGTACTACAGGTGCAGGACTCAGGGATCCACTGAGGGGACATCGAGACCTGAGACTTCCCTTCCCAGACACCGGGCCAGCTGGGTGCTGGCCAGCACACTGGATATATTGGACCTCTGTGCCTGCAGGACCCCCAGCCACAGGCACCAATGTCCCACCCCCTCAGTGAGAACATCCACCTCCACCTGCAACTGTACCTGCTCGGGCGTTGGCAGGAGAACCCGAGACAGGACATGAGTTACCACCTCTGCAGGGAGAGCCTGCCCTGGCTCCTGCCCAAGACCCAGATGCCCATGATGACTGATGCACCCCTGCAGAGAGAACGGTCCCCTGCTCTGGACAGAGACCCAGAGCCCTTTCTGGAAACACCTTGTCCAGGGGAGNCTCACATCTCTAGCACTGGCCTCTCATTACAACCAGACTCCACTTCCAAGTCTTGTCCCTACAGCTGCGGGTACTACAGGTGCAGGACCCAGGGATCCACTGAGGGGACATCGAGACCTGAGACTTCCCTTCCCAGACACCGGGCCAGCTGGGTGCTGGCCAGCACACTGGATATATTGGACCTCTGTGCCTGCAGGACCCCCAGCCACAGGCACCGATGTCCCACCCCCTCAGTGAGAACATCCACCTCCACCTGCAACTGTACCTGCTCGGGCGTTGGCAGGAGAACCCGAGACAGGACATGAGTTACCACCTCTGCAGGGAGAGCCTGCCCTGGCTCCTGCCCAAGACCCAGATGCCCATGATGACTGATGCACCCCTGCAGAGAGAACGGTCCCCTGCTCTGGACAGAGACCCAGAGCCCTTTCTGGAAACACCTTGTCCAGGGGAGTGGTTGGCTCTGCAGCCTCCATCCCTGCCTGCTTCCCGTAGATGCAATCAACTCGCTCCCCACCCAGGGCAGCTTGAGTGTCCTTCCCCCGAGGTTATTTGCATCTGGTATGTGTATAGCTGTCTTGTGATGCTGTATTGTTTTTATGGCTTTATGTATTCTTTTTCTGTTAGGTTTCTGTTAGTAAAATTTACTTTAATTGATGCAATTTGGGAA